>NGKJ01000080.1:4068-39225 GCA_002162495.1 Myriosclerotinia curreyana | reverse complement strand
TGAGCAACATCGAGGAGAAGATTTGGAGCGTCAATTAATCGTTGAGCAGCGTCAACGAGAGGATTTGGAGCGTCAACTGCGGCCAAAGAATCTCCTCGAGTATCTCGAAGCTTGTCATACCATCTCACTTGCTCTTCAAGTGACCAAAGATGAGAGTTCAAGAACAAAAGGTTACACCACAAACCCCTTTAACCGGGTTTATCCCCAGCGTATTGTGCCATGGGACGACTTTCCTGCCAAACAGGAGGATATTTGGGAGAAGCTGTTGACAGATAATCGTTTCCTTTCGCAACGCATCTTTCCATCTTCTAATCAACTAGAATTTATTGAAAAGCACATCGATCCAATAAGTTCAGAGATGGGTCTTCGGTATTTTGCACAACAGACGCTTGAAAATCCAGTACGGACTTTGATCGAGGAGTTGTACAAAGATGAACAGTTACGGGAGCAATTTCAGCTACGTGGGACGATAGTATTCGAAAGCCATACGAACCTTGGGTTGCACAGCAAAAAGTCGGTCGAGAAGGCGGTGGAATCAATGTCTATAACCGAATCCAATACTCTGAAGGCTGGGGGCAGGACGGCAAATGATAAAGCGCAGCCGGCAAACAGGAGCCAGCAAAAAGGCAAGCTGAGTAATAGCCGGAGAGCAGGGAGCGCCGATCAATTTTGCATATGCAAGCAATCAGATGGGGAAATGGCTACCGTTCTTTCGATTGAATACAAACCACCGCACAAATTTCCTTTGGACGAGATTACTACTGGACTTAAAAGGGAGATTCGACCAAGTGAAGATGTAATCAACAAAGAAGAAGAGAATTTCGACTTTCAATCGAAATGCTTAGTTACTGCTGTAATCACTCAACTATTCTCATATATGATTGCAAAAAGCGTTCAATGGGGCTATATCTTTGTTGGAAACGCTATCATCTTTTTACATATATCAGATGATCCTTCTGTTGTTTATTATCATCTTTCTGTTCCACAATTGGACTTCGACGAAAACGATGAAAATAGATTTCATAGAACAAGTGTGGCACAGGTCTTTGCTTTCGTTCTTTGCGCACTTCAAGCCCAAGCACCCAAACAAGTTTGGAGCGATGCAGCTGCAGCTCTGAAAGTGTGGCCTGATGAGTATGTTGATGTTTTCAAGAATATGTCCTCGATAAAACCCAAGGAACGACGCAGAACGTTGTCATACAAACCGCCTAAGTGGAACGGGTTTCTTCGCTCGCCGATTCGAACACGGTCGCACCGTCCTGCAGCTGTTTGCAAATCTCCTACGATCGACATTCACCATGATGATGATGATGATGATGATGATGATGGTGGTGGTAATGGAGGCAATGATAAAGGAGCTCCTCCTACCCCGACCCCCAGTCGGTCCACTGGGCAGCATAGAGCCCATCAGAAGCCCAAATCTTCAAACAAAGGCAGTGCAGGAAATGATAATGTGAAGGAGGCAAAGTCAAGACCAAGGATCGAGGATCGACCGTATTGCACGCAGCGTTGTCTATTGGGATTGGCTTATGGCGGTAGCATGGATCAGCAATGTCCCAACTTCCAGGATCACAAAAAAGAACATATCACCCGAGCAGAATTCCTTAGCCTTATTCGGCATCAGCTTGCTATAGACCGGGGTGGCGATGCGGACTGCAAGCAGCTTTATATTACAGGATCGCGTGGAACACTCTTAAAGGTCAGGCTGTCAGCGTATGGGTATACTCTAGTTGCGAAAGGTATGGAAGAGCATGATCGTCATCATCTGATTCACGAAAACAAAGTCTATAACCAACTCCGTTCTATTCAAGGTTCCTTGGTCCCAGTCTGTTTAGGCACTATTGATCCCAAGCTCCCGTATTACTATAACGGCGGCGTTTATGTCACTTTGCTCTTCCTCAGCTGGGCGGGTCGATCAGTTAACCATTGCCTCAAACCAGACAACGAAGAACGGATTCTTGAACAAGCTAAGATCAATCTTGGAGCATTGCACGACCTGCAGGTGCTCCATGCGGATGCAGAACCACGGAACATGGTATGGGATGAAGAAAGTGGTAGACTTATGGTTATTGATTTTGAACGGTCCCATATTGGAGCTAGGGCCCCCTTGAGTACCACCATCCCGAATAGGAAGAGAAATCGAAAGGGGGGGGTGAAGCGCTCAATCAAGGACGAGTATTTTGCTCGCGAGAAAAAAAATGCAATAGCAAGTATTGTTAGGTTGATCAAGGGTAAAGAACTTGCTTAGATGGCCATTACAAATAAGTAGCTCATAATCATAGTATCCTTTATTCAATACACTCTTTTACTACTACAACCACTTGGGGTTAGTTACTTATAACAAGTATTTCTTATTGTATTAATAGTTATAATATTAGACTTAATAATATTAATAAAGGAACTAATAATATTGATAAGCATCTCTTGTCATTGAGAACCATTGGTCGTGCTATGTACATTCATGGTTGAGTAACATGGTTAAATGATCTACTATCGTCCTAGATAGAAATCACCCTTTATACTCATCATTATATCAAGAAGAAAAACCCCTATGCCGGAAAAAAAAGTACGTTTGTTTCAACTAATTTTCAGTTCCTTTGTAGGTTTGTTATATAATTTGAGTTTGTATATTAAACAATTCATTTAATACTAGCCTATGATCTGAGCTCAGATATTAAAACATGATGAAAGCGTAGGCCAATGTTGTATGATTCAAAAAGGTAATTATTTTTAGCCATCACGGCAGGTATTACAAATGATGCTCGAGTTTGGTAAATACAATGAATGCCGTTTGTTCTATGCACCGCCCTTTCTATTCCTCCTCATCATCCTCTTCTTCTGGATGATCTGGGCTTTCTTTCTTTGCTTTGAATCATCGTCCCCTTCGGCTTCGTCGGTGGATGAGTTTCTCGGCTTCTTTCTCTCTTGGGGCGAGGATGCTTCGTCTTCGGCTTTTCGCTTGCCCCTGGTTGGTTTGTTAGTACGGGGGGGTTTTTTAGGTCGAGGTGGTAAAATGCATGGATTCAAGGGGTGTGGACTTACTTGAGAGTAACTCTGTCGAAGCTCCTTTCCTTCTCGAATCCCTTCCCGACACCTTTCCCAGCACCCTTGATGCCCTTTCCTCCTTTCCTCATCGACTTCATCTGTTGATCTCTGCCTGCTAATTTCTTGGAACTGATCATTTCGCCCCTGGCGATCTTATCCGAGACCTCCTTGGAACGATTCCGAGCTTTCTCTTCGTGTTCTTTTCGCCGCGACACCACTTGCGCATTTTCAATGGCGAATTCTACAATCATTCTTTGGGTCTTTCCTTGCGAGTTGGAGAGTGCATGTCCGTTCAACCATCTCAGTCCCATGAGTGCCCATCTGTGACTGGAATATTCAACAAAGCCATATCCTC
Source organism: Myriosclerotinia curreyana (assembly GCA_002162495.1). Taxonomy (NCBI): domain Eukaryota; kingdom Fungi; phylum Ascomycota; class Leotiomycetes; order Helotiales; family Sclerotiniaceae; genus Myriosclerotinia; species Myriosclerotinia curreyana. The sequence continues at coordinate 35,825 of NGKJ01000080.1, read as the reverse complement.
TGGATTTTCCGGCTCCGCTCTCCTCGCTGACTTTCTTTCCTTCTCGGCCTTCGAATACGACCTTGGCTTGTCGAACGATACCCTTCCCTTTAAGCTTTCTTTGCTTTTCGGCTGCGCGCATCTCCTCGCCTCCTCGAGCTATTTCTTCCTTGGAAAGTTGTTGACGTAGACCGGCTTTTACATCTGTCGCGAACCCAACGACGGCTTCACGGGCTAAAGCTTTGAGAGCTTTAGAGTCAATGTTGCGAGGTATGTTACGGATAGCTAGACGTGTGAGACTTAGGTGTAGAGTGGGGTTGCCTTGGATAAGTTTCTTTCTTTGCATGGCACTATCCTCGCGCATCTTAACCTCAGAGGGTGGAAGTGAGTCGTAAAGAGGGGTACCCTTTGCCACGGTACCCTCTTGGAGAAGGTAAAGCTTTCGTTTGTCTTTGTCGCGGTTATCACGGAAATGTGAACCCTCTTCCGTAAGCTTCACTGCTTGATCTTTTTCAACGGCTTTGGAGATTTGGAGAAGTCGTCCTTCAATGGTGTATGCACCTGTTGAGTCTGCGTTTTCGGGTTCCAGGAGAGAGTGTTTGAGCTGTGGCGTTTCTCCCTTCTTGATTGCATTGGCGCCCGTAGGTTGATACTTGGGGCAATTTCGGAAACAAGAATCGGCATCTTCGACATTGTAGAAACAAACAAAACCAGTGCCTTTGGGACGATCGGTTGCTTTATCCATAACCACTCGAGCATATCTGACAGGGCCAAATTGTTCAAAATGCTCCTTGAGGGTTGCATCGAGAGTCGTAAAGGGGAGATTGCGAATAAAGAGTGTCGAGGAATTATCAGTGATGAAGTTCTTTTTTGGTTTTTCCTCTTCGACCTCCTCATCTTCATCTATATCCTCAAAGTCATCATCGTCCTCATTGTCGTCGTCTTCATCGCTAATGTCGTCTTCGTCATTGTCTTCATCCGCTTCAGGATCACTCTCATCTTCCGATTCTAACTGATCTCCAAAATTCTTCATAAAATTGGCGACATCATCGTCTACATCTTCATCATCTGCCTTATCTTTTGTCTTTTCGGGTTCGCCCTGGGGTATTTCCGCGTCGCTCGTCTCTGCGTCCTCGGTTTTCTTCTTCTCCCAGACATCTTTTTCGACTGCCCAATCTACAGCTAATTGCCTGCCATCAATCTCACGTCCGTTAACCGCAGCCAGTGCCTTTTCCGCATTCTTCTTGCCTCGCATAACGATAAATCCGAACCCCGCTTCTTTTCCTTTGACCTTGGGCAATGTAGCATATTTAACTTTTCCAAAGCCCATGAAAAGTTTGGCTAATTCGTCTGGGGTCTTTACGCTCCATGGTAGATTTCGAATGATAAGCTTGGGGGGAGCTTTGGATTCGATCAATTTCTCCTGTCGAGCTTTCTTAACAGCAGCGGCTTCGGTAGCAATTGCACTCTTCTTCCTCACTGGCAACACATCATCTCCATCTTTCGCGGGCGCATCTCTGGAGCGTGGTTGAGCGATTTCAATTTTCATTTTACGACCTTGAAATGATTGACCATTGAATTCATCCAGGGCTCTCTGAGCATCTTCCGCATCTGCAAATGTAACGAATCCATATCCCTTTGATTGTTTCGTGACAGGATCGAGTACAACGGTGGCATGCTTTAAAGGATAATTGTCGGAAAACAGTTCAGTCAATGCAGAGGTTGTAGCTGTTGCAGGCAAAGAACGAACAAACAATGAACGGCGGGCGGATGCATTGGTTTCTTTTCTTAACTTTTTCGACGTATGCCCTTGAGTATCTTCAGATACTACCTCGATGGCAGCATCTTCATTGAATGATCTTTTTCTTCCTTCGGACATGTTGTCGTATTAATCAATGTTTTTGTTTTTTGTGTTTTTGTTCAAATATTTACAAAAATCATACATTAGGTATTCACGAGGAATTTTCTCGATATCAAAAAAATATTTCCTATCAAAATCAAACCCGGCAATTCTGACCGAGGTTAGTCTATTTTGAGACTAGTGCATCTGTGCCTTAATCGAATCTAAAAATGGGGCTGACTGGAACATTTCAAAATGTTGGAGAAGACAAAATATGACAAATGATGAATTAGAAATTTCAAATTTCAAATTAGAAATTTCAAATTAGAAATTAAAAATAAGAAGTTATTAAGTACAGAATTACAAATTATATAACTAAATCAAGCCTATTTACCTATAATTACCTAGGTACTCTACAAGGTATACGGTAGGTAGGTATTTACAGTGACCTTGGTTTAATTTACACGTGACTGTGGCGCTAAATCTAAGTTAGTTCGGGCCAAATTCTATTCCATTGACAAAGCGCCGCCCGCCTCCCAATCCATTAACCTCACTTCAACTTATATCTGCCCGACAAAGCAGAAACAAAACACAGCGACATCAACGACATAACGAATACAAAGTGGAATATACATAAAACGGTATCGCTTCTATACTACCTACGATTCAAGCGACCTACATGAATTAATAGATCAGGTCGATTTAGCGCTGCCGTCGGCGGTGTGGGTGCGTTCTCGCCATCATCCTTCTCGATCCACCCTATCCTTCGTTCCCTCTTGTCCCTCTTACCCTTCTTCGAGCGTCGAGATCCGGATCGAAAGCAACTTCCTTTTATCCTCGATACTCGCTCGATACCCTGTACAATATACTCGATCTTTTACTTCTTGAAATAAATTTGGAAGCGCATTCTCATACCTTGGTTTACAATCCTTTCGTTAAACTTTTTCACTACGGCCGAAATCAAGACAATCAAATCTTCGACCATCTTATTCAACTTGCCAATTTTTTACAACTGCAATTACGTTAATACCGACGTTTATTACCGAAATGCCTTTTGATCTTCCACAAACACCACGAAGTCCTTCTAATACTCCAGGGTCGACCGATATGTCCTCGAAAACCACAGTTTCTCCACGAATTAATACATCGCTTCCAACACCCGCTCATAGCATTAACGGCAGCATGTCAACTGTCCATTCCGCCGTCGAGACATCTCAATCGGAAGATCCTTCGATCAAGCGCAAGCGAGATATTGAAGATCTTGGCGGTCGAGGCCAAAAGAAAATTCATGTCGAGGACAGCAGACCTAGTATTGACGATCTCCATCAGGAAGTCGGTAAAAAATACCTTCTCTGCAGAACTCGTAAGGAATCCTTCTTTTCAGTTGATCTAAGCCTCGAGCGGCTATAATCAAGCACATTTATATCATGTCTCTTGTCCATGATTTATATGAAATATTTTGTTAACATGAAATGACTTACAGTTCATCAGTCTCCGAATCTGAATATTCAACAGGATCTATACGATCGGTTCAACTTGAACGAAATCGCTGCCGGTGTTGCTCGGGTCACTTCAGACGGAAAGAAGAATACAGTCCGCAAAACCTATAAAGGATACATAAAGCAGTTGAATATTGCCGGTCAGTTTGATGCCGTCAAGGGCGATTATACAAAGCCTGGATCACTCTTCTGTTTGGTTAACCCTGAACTTGGATTAACCAGAGAGGTATGGGAACAAAATTATGTGCAAGGAAAAGAAATTGATAAAGGCCTTACGGACGATCTACGATCCATTCTAAGCAAAGCTGTAACCATGGCTAGAGGTCCTATTCCAAAAGATCGTTGGAATTCTTCGGTTATTGGGGAAATGGGTAACCAAGTTGCCAACGATCCATTGAAGGCGGTTCCTGCCAAGGCGAGGGCTCCAATGTCGCAAGCCACGACAGGTGTACCAAAGCAGAACAGGGGTGCGGCAGATATCCCACGCCCAAAGAGAAGCAGCGTCAAGAAGCGTTCGTATGGCGATGCAAGCTATGAAGGTTATGGCGAGGGTTACATTGATGACGATGCTGAATACTCAACCGGCGATGGTGATGACAGAGCCGGTGGTCGGAAACGACCTAAGAAGGTGGGTAGTGTGCTATATCCATCAAACGTGCAAGCTAACAAGGGAAAGACTCCAACATCTCACAGCTTTCAAGGACCGGTGCGTCAAAGTTACGGACCTGGAATGGTCGGTGCTTGAGCTTCACGAAAGACGACGTCTTCCCTCCCTCAAAGTTGTTAACCCTAACAAAAAAAGTTTGCGTGTTCCTTTTTTGAATCGTTAACTCGTTGCTTATGGATTTACACGCTTTTTACATACCAACAACTACAGATCACTCCCGATAAGAGGTTGAATGATCAACCCGCTCTCAAAAATGAGCACGCGGAGCACATTGTTGGTTTAGATATATGGCATACAGAAAAAGCCATGAACTTCTCCCGTACTTGTATGATAGGAAACGGCGGTGCTTTCTTCGAGAGGTCTGCATTTGATGATAGCACGCTTCCGTGGTTCTTGTTGCCTCGGAAGATTTTTGATGACTACTGGGAAAACTGGTAATGGCATGGCATGCATGGTATGGATAGTATTTATTGGGCATCACATCACGTATTAACAGACCCAAAAATCAAAAGAATGGGGGAAAAAATCTCAATATTTGCGTTCTTTTTGCCTTTGTAGTATGCTTGCCTGCTTGCTTGCATGTTTGCCTAATAACCTACCCAGTAGTTACTCTTGATAGATTATGATTTCCATAAAGAGATACACATTTACATCTTCTAATAAGCTAAGTTTCATAATCTGTCAAATGCATAATATAATATACTTGTTATATATAGGTAGGTACTGTTCAATTGAATTCTTCAATTGTTCAATGAATAAAAACGATTCATGTTTTCTTCTCCTGTTTTCCCCCATTTGAATACAATACCTAGTACCTACCTAGTACCTACTACCAATAATGCAATGACTTCATCCCATATTGATCTGCTGCTGCACTTACTGGGATTATTAGAGTAAAAGTGGCGACAATTTATACGCTAGTTGCCGAAAACAAGAACACATTTCTGAATACCATCCCGTTCGACCACCTTTTACATACCTACTGTACTATTTTCATTTCTTACCCTCTCTTCATTCTTTCATTCAATTGATCTGCCACCATGGGATTCTATAAGTACTCTACTCTTGCACTTCTTGCTCTTCGTGCTGTCAGCGTTTTCGCTGCTCCAGAAAGTGTAAGTTTAAAAAGAATTTCCAATTGTTGACAGCTTTCATAAGCTACGCAAGCAGCAAGCTATTGGAAGCTTCAAAGTGCTGACTTCATATTTATCAATAGACTCAAGATCATCGTCAAGAAGCTGCAGCAGAAGGATTTGAAACTCCTCCAGCTAATCTCGCGGTCTCGGTTTCTGCTTCGTTCCCTCAATCCGAAATATTTGGTGTTAAGCTTGTCAACGGCCATGCTTCTCAAGCTGTCCTCTCATTCAAGAATGAGGAGCCTGAAGCTGTGCAAGTAGCTGTTATTGGAGGCGCGCTGTCTACTCTTCAAATACTCCCCGAAGGAACTCATCCAAGTGCTGCTATCGTGCGCAACTTGACCTCGATAAAATATGATATCGAGATCCAAGCTGGCGAAGAACAGACTCTGCCATATAGCTTTACTACCGATTTAAATCCCCAAGATTTGAGGTTGAACCTTATCGCGGTCGTAGCTAGCCAGACAGGAGGCGTTTATCAGATTCAGGCTTACAATGAGACTGTTACTGTTGTTGAGGCTGCCACTAGCATCTTCGATCCTCAAATGTAAGTGTTCCTTTCGCGGACCATTGGTGGAGAATGCTTCAGACTGACATGGCATTAGCATCTTCCTGTATCTCTTCCTCCTAGCAGCATTTGCCGGTACCCTCTACTTCGTCTACAAGACCTGGATCGAGTCTCTATTTCCTCAAACTCGCAAAGGTGGTAAGGGTGGTGAACGTGCCAAGCGTTCATCTGCAGGAACCAAGAAGGCTGTGGATGTTAAGGATCAAGTCTCTGTTATTGGTGCTGATGGACCAGCTGTTACAACTCAATCTTTGGCCCAACAAGCTTACGATGAGAGCTGGATCCCTGAACATCACATCAACCGCCCAGCTGCCAGACGTGTTAAGAGTGGCTCCTCCAAGATCAAGACTAAGGTCGTATCCGAGTAAATTTACAAGTGATCTTGATCGCACGTATGAATGGGATATAGGGAACGGATAGGAGATCAAGGCTTGGTTTTCGGTCTAGGCGAAGGACAGGTGGGCTCTAGCATGAATGCGAGAGAGGAATTGCATTTGTACAATACAACAAAAGTTGATGACTATTTTTCTGTCAGGATATAGTGCTGTATCATAATCAATTCAAGGATGTACAAATCAATTCGAGGAACAAATTGTCGTTTTCAGTGAGCTCGTTCACTGCAAGATATACGACCAGCCTAACCACCATTCCGAATTAAGAAAAGAATCATGAGAGATGGGCTAGGTGCTCAACATCGCCGAGATAAGTATCTCATTCTCCAACATCCAATCAGCGACGTTTCATTGAAATTGAAGTTCATCTATCATAACCTACTTACCCGCATAACATAGAATAGGCGCAATATATTTTTCTGTTGCTTTTAAATTATATATTTGCCATGACTATTAAAGTGTCACAAATGTCTTCAGGATTGCAACGTCACCTAATAAGCGGACGCTCCGGAGTCTCACATCCGTTTGCGGGGTAAAATATAAAGTATCGGCAACATAAGCCTCCTGTTCTATCTTCATTATCAGTTCTATCTTTATTATCAAATCCATTCGCGGAAAACAGAGGTTTGGGATACGGAAAATCTAAATGATGGATGTGAAGATGAAGAAAACGAAATATGCGGATAGATCTATACCGAGAATCTCACTGCATAATTTTGAGGAGAGGATGGGGATAATCACTGAAGAGTAAGTACTTTGAGTGGATGGTATGGGGATTGGAAGAGGGGTTGAATGGTGAGGATTTGGTTATTGATTTGATATACAACAGGCTTATCCGCGCAGCTGAAACTGATGGATTTTTCGTCTTGGTCAATCATGGTATTGAACTATCTACCATTTCACACATGTACGTGCCTCCCCATCGATCCACCCTTCCCTCCCCCTTCACATCAATCCCCGTCTAACAACAACCGCAGGTTCGAAACCTCGAAGAAATTCTTCTCTCTCCCCATCCAAACCAAATCCCTGATTCCCTTTACCCCAACCCACAACATCGGTTGGGAACAGAACTCCCAAGTCCGTCCCTCAACCGGCGTCGCTGATCAAAAAGAATCATATCAATTGCAATTCAATCCCTCCATGTCTTCCTATTATCTCCCCGAAGAAATACTACCTGGTTTTAAGGAGGAGGTGAGGGAGTTTATGAACACATGTCAGGAACTCAGTGAGAAATTGATGAGATGTTTTGAACGGGGATTAGATGTTGAAGAGGGAATGTTTATAAAGGCTCATGATATTGAGAGGAGGGAAAGTCAGACGGTCTTCAGATTACTTCATTATTTTGAGGTAGATAGAGAGGGGAATAATGAAGATTGGGTGAGGGCGGGCCCGCACGTTGATTGGTCGTTCTTGACGCTTCTTTTTCAGAAGAAGGGACAAGCGGGATTGGAAATTTGTCCCGGGAGGGAAGTTAGTGGGGATTTTGGGTGGGGGGATAGCTGGACGAAGGTTGAGCCGAAGGAGGGGGAGGTGGTGTGTAATATTGGGGATTGTTTGATGTGGTGGAGTGGAGAGAGGTTTAAGAGTACGTTTCATAGGGTTGTTACGCCGAGGAAGAATGATGGAGGAGGGGAAGGAGAGGATGGAGATGGGTATGGCGATGAAGCTTGGGGTGATAGGTATAGTTTGGCGTTTTTTAATAATCCATGTGAGGATGTGGTTATCAAAAGGAAAAATGAGGAGGTTACTGGGAGAGAGTTTACTGAGAGGGCGATGGAGAGGAATTTTAGTGGGGTGAGGGAGAAGTTGAGGGAGAAGGAGAGGCAGTTGGAGTTGGAAAAGGCGAAGGGAAGGGAGAACGGGGTGAAGGAGAAAGTGGGGCTGTGAACCGGTGTGAGGGGTGCGGTTTCACATGATTTTTCTAGGGATGTCTGTTTAACTTTTTCATATATACATCTTTCTTCTGAATATTTATTGCATGCACGAGGTTATTGCACATCCTTGGCTCCCAACTTTCCCTTCCTCTGCCAGAGTATGTATCTGATACATTCCTCTCAAAAGAGTCTCGCATATTTCCAAATGTTGAAGTTAATGTATTGATTACATCATTTCTGCACCATCCACCAGGTCGGCGGAGTCTCCCCTCAATTTGCTGAGGATACACATTGCACCCATGTTGCGGTATACCTTGGTATTTGTTCACATTATGCCTCTTGGCCTCATATTTCGTATTGCGTGCCTAATTCAGGTTGTCATATTGACCTTGTAGACGGGGGGAGGGTAGCGGCAACAATGGATCCTTGAACTGAATGACGACAATATCATGAAATTCAAGGGTTGAGGTTCTGCCTTACTATGGCTGATATTAGAAGATTAGTCTACGCCGCACCACGACTTCACTTGAAGAGTCTCACGTTTCTCGTGTGAAAATGAGAAGAGTGCGGGGCGAATAGAGGAATTGCAAGTACATCGAAACCGGATATCACATTACCAATATATCTAAGCCTCATATTCACAGGCACACACACAGATGATAATAAGCGTGATGACAGGCACAACTAGGGACTCGACAGTGGATGTGGTCAAAGATGGAGGAGGCGCAGACAGGAAAATGAGAAACGGGTAAGCCATTTCATGGCCCACATTGACATACACCAAAGAAAGTGCGATTCGACCACACACCATCGTGTCTTTTTCAAAAAGACTTGGTATCCATATTGAGCCGCTTCAGTCATACCATGGAAGGATTCCCCACCAGTAAACCACGTTTATGGCTTGTAGGCTCCCGGTTAGGATTTCTAGCTCTTACCTGGATTCAGGACGCCATTTCCTCTTCATCGAAACACAGAATCTCAACGTATCAAGGTGCAAGGGTAGGGTGTAATCAATTAGGTGCTGAAAATAGAAAGTGGTGTAAAATGGAAAGGGGTTAAATCATCTGACCGGGCCCCGAATCACATGATTGGGAGACCAAAATAGATCGATAACCTTGCTGCCTCCTTCTTTTCTCACTCATCAAGCGATGTCAAGAATAAACGTGTCAAATTTTACCGACCTATCTGAGTGCTGACTGTGTAGAAACAATCTTCTCTCGAGAATCCAAGGGGCGGGTAGGGCTATGTTCCGCCATCGTACGGAGATGTGGTCAAAAGCGGGTATAACCCTCCGCTATCTAATTGCTTACCATGGGTTTGGACTCACTATTTTCCTCTGATGATATATGAGGGCACAATACAACTCAAATTTCACGTAAGCTTACTTCCCACTTTGATGATGATGATTATCGTACGCAGAACGTTGTTAACGGTGAACGTCGATGATACTATGATAGGCATCAAAATTCATCCGTGTCAGATTTGGCACACAATTGATCCTACCCGGTATCTCTCGTATATCGCTCAATATCCTCATGTGTACCTGGCTACATGGGATGGAAATGTGGCACGCTTGATGTGCACCAACGGCGTTCATCCCCCCGACCTGCCACAAGCGTATACATCAAAAAGACGCCAAAGTTCTAAAGTGGTGATAATGAAGTTCGTCACATCGTTAGCTGCATGTTGCAAGCCACTCGCTCAATATCGATAATTTCTTCCCGAGATATGATGGTGGGTTGTGACTGCACATTATTGGCAGCATTAATCATCATTTTCTATCATGGGAAGGGAAAATGTAGGGGGGAAAGAGAGGGGAAAACGGATTTTGGTGTTTTCTGAATGATCCTCGAACATATTTCCCAATTGCGATCATGACACTCTCGAAAGTGATGGCAGAATTTAAGGGCTGATTTTCTTACTCACTACTTTCACTTGTCCTTCATCTTCATCAGCCAATCTGCGGCTGATTGAAAATATTTTTATTATAATTTTATCATCGGATTCAAGTAGCCCCCTACCTACCGACCCCACCACTTAAGCCAATGACTAAAATGTTATCTCGGTATAGGGTCATGAATTTCAGTATCAACCCTTCCTTATACCTTGATTTTCTTATTGGTCAATTTAAGAGTACTTCTTCAACGCAGCCTGATAAATGCTTGTCGTTCCATTCATTGTACATCATGTACGCCCCCGAGTTACTGGTGTTCGGCCCAGACGAGACATGGGACCCAGGTGGCTGGAATCATATCTCAATTTACATCCCTTTCAGCTTGAGGTTACTCAGCCTTTGACCCCCCCTAATATACTAACGAAGTCGTTTCTTTCCATTGCTTACAACCACTTGTCAAATGCGGTTCATTCCATTCCATCTATATTACGTTGTTCTCCCTCGTTTCGAACATTACTTTCTGAAATTCCGCATTATATTCTGTTATCATCCTACATCTTGAAAGTTAGTGTTTGGTCGATAGTACCTGCTGCATGAGTATATCGATTCTCGGCTTTTCATATTCGGTATCACCATCGATTCAATCCTTCACTTGAGGTTTCAAGTGTCACAATTTCCACTGGTGTACCGAAGTTGGTACAAATTCAATCATGGCGACATTTGAATCCTTGGATTCGCTGACGAATGGTAAACACTGGTGCAATGGGGGTAACTTCAATGCAAATAGTCATAAATCAAATGGTAGTAGTGGCAACGACTCAATCGACAGTCCAAATGGGAGTTTCAACGGAGATAGCGGTTTAGGGGAATCATTTGATAGTCTCAAAAACATCAATGGCCGAAAACAGCCGAATGAGGATCATTCAACTGATGAAGAGCACCAATATATCCATAAGTCACATCGAATTGAATCATTTGGTCCTCACACCACGGCATCGGGAGGTCAAGCGAGGCAAAATGCTAATATCCGGACATACACCGATGAGCTCGACAGTAGAGATTTTCCTCGGATATCAAAACCGGTGGAGCTTTTGAGGAATGTTTATGATACGGTGGTGATTGGATCTGGTTATGGTGGCTCGGTTGCTGCGAGTCGTATGGCAAGAGCTGGACAATCAGTTTGTCTTTTGGAGAGGGGGAAGGAAAAGTGGCCGGGAGAATACCCAAGTGGTACGGTTGATGCGATGGAGGAGCTTCATGTCTCGGGCAACTTTGCTCCTGGATTCTTGCCCGGTGCAATGGTTGAAGAAGGGGATCCTACAGGCCTTTATCATCTCATTCTTGGAAAGGGTCAAAATGCTTTCGTAGCGAATGGCTTAGGTGGAACAAGTCTTTTGAACGCTAACATATTTCTCGAAGCCGACAAAGACACTCTAGCCATGGATTGCTGGCCGAAAGAGTTACGAGAGGGAAAGGCGCTAAAAGAATATTACGATCGAGCAGCCTCTGTTTTACAACCTCAAAGTTATCCAGAAGACTGGCCTCGCCTTCCCAAGCTAACATTGCTGGAGAAGCAGGCCACGATACTCGGCATGCACGAGAAATTCTATCGTCCGCCACAGACTACACGCTTCTTAGGTGGGCCAAATAGTACTGGAGTCGAAATGTATCCTTCTGCTTTGACGGGTATGGATTGCACCGGCGTCAATGATGGGAGCAAGAGCAGTACCTTGGTGAATTATCTCTCAGATGCATGGAATTGGGGAGCAGAAATGTTTTGTGAATGTGAAGTGAGATATGTCCAAAAGCATCCAGATCCTAATGAAGAGGGGTATCTCGTATCCTTTGCATGGCATGGAAGCAATCGCGGGTGTTTCAAGACCAATATCTACGAAGATCTTCTGTGGGTACATGCAAAGAAGTGCGTTTTCCTGGGCGCCGGTTCGATCGGATCAACTGAAATTCTTCTCCGAAGCAGGAGCTTAGGAATGAATATGAGCGACAGAGTCGGTAGGGGTATGAGTGGTAACGGTGATATGTTAGCTTTCGGCTACAACACCAATGATGAGGTTAACGCGATTGGTCGTGCTTCTCCGGCGGCAGATAATCCTATTGGCCCTACCATCACAGGTATAATTGATAACCGAGAGGGTCATGCAAATGTTCTGGATGGATATGTCATTGAAGAGGGGGCAATCCCAAAAGCACTTGCTCCACTTTTCCAGTTCATGCTTGAGAAGCTTCCAGGTGTTGAGGCGCCATCGGACTTGACACCTCTCGAGAGACTAAGACATTCACTTTCATCTGTAGGTAGTCGTTTCCTGGGTCCGTACTACAAGAAGGGTAGCATTGAGAGAACACAGACGTATCTTGTCATGAGCCACGATAGCAATCAAGCTATCCTCACTCTAAAAGATGACAAGCCTCTGCTTGAGTTTCTTGGTGTCGGTAGAAGTGACCACGTCAAGAAAATCAACAATGTTCTCAGGGAGGCCACAGAAGCTGTTGGTGGGACTTTCGTCAATAATCCGTTCTACTCGGCACTTGGTCAGCAGGAGATTACGGTTCATCCTATCGGCGGTGCCTGTATGAGTCCAGACAATACTGCCCAGTATGGCGCCACCAATCATTTCGGCGAACTTCTCACGGGTCGTGGTAGTGAGACATACCCAGGTCTCATAGTTTCTGATGCTGCAGTTATTCCGTGTGCTCTGGGTGTCAACCCCTTTGCAACTATCACTGCCCTTGCTGAACGCTCAGTCGCTCATGCTGCGAAAAATCTCAATCTCAAGATCGATTACGATACCAGCAATGGTTTGTTAGATTTATTCGGCAAACCAAAACATGCACCCATGCAACTGCAGACTTATAGTACGCAAAATGACGATGTCGACGCAGCTACCAAAATGATCGATGAAGCGAAGGACTCTAAAAAAAGCGGAATTGGGTTCACTGAGGTCATGGAGGGATTCATTCATATCGGGGATAATCTCAAGGGTGATCATAGAGAGGACTATGAAATTGCTGCCAAGACTGCTAGAGGTCTTTGCGAGGCTTCAAGGTTCTTCTTAAGCGTCAAGGCTCATGATACACATAGGAGTAAGTAATTACCAGTGCCCTAATTTCATGATTTCACTAACATGGTGCCAATAGTTGTTCATCGAGCAGATCATTCAGCTATGTTGACTGGCACATTCGTTTGTGCTTCTCTGCCTGGTAGTCCTTTCATGGTTCAACGTGGGGATTTCCAGCTCTTCAGTGTCGACCATCAGGCTCCTGGTACTCGAAATCTAACATATGACTTCGATATGACCTCTACTAATGGAAAACAATTGCATTTTCATGGATATAAGATTGTCGATTCCTCCGTTGCTCTTGGCCCCTTGAAATTTTGGACCGCTGCATCAACGCTTTACGTAACCATCACAGAGAAAGACCCTAAAAAAACTGTACTTGGAAGAGGAATGATGCACATTCAGCCAATAGACTTCTTGTCGCAAATATTCACACTCCAAGCTTTCGGTCGTAACTTCTGGTCCAGACTTCAATCTACCACAAGCTTTATGACTTTCTTCGCCAGACAATCCGCAAATCTCTTCTTCGCTCCATTTACCTATCTTCAATACCCATCAGTGACCTACAAGGGATATATTAATGAAACTCCAACCGATCAAACAATCGAAATCGTCTCATCCGATGACGTAAAAACCCTCCTCCACGTCTGGGAACCACAAAACCCCAACATCGAGACCAAGAACCTCCTGTTCATCCCTGGTGCCTCAGTCGATCACCAAATCTTTGCCCTTCCTACCATTGAAGTAAACGCCATAAACTACTTTACCAGAGCCGGCTACCGCTGTTTCGTGGTCGTTCATCGTATTTGTCAACTCATGGTCGCAGAAGATAACTGGACCACTTTTGATGCTCGTCTTGATATCAAAGCTTCAATCCAATGGATCCGTAAAGAGTACAATCACGACCCCATCTACACCATTGCTCATTGTATGGGCTCCGTGGCATTTGCTTCGGGTCTATTGGATGGTACCATTCCTGCGAATTGGATACTGGGCGTAACGTGCTCGCAGGTTTTCATGAATCCCATCTGGGCAACTTTGAATCTGGCAAAGGCTCTCGCAGGTCCGATACCGTTCGATAAGTTGTATAAGCTGTTTGGAGGTAATTGGTTTAGTTGTTCGAGTACGAGGGAGGATTCGTATTTTCAACAATTGATCAATCAATTGTTGAGATTTTATCCGGATGCGAGATGCGAGATTTGTAACAATATTTCTTGTCATAGATGTTCGTTGATTTTTGGACGGTATGTTTCATCAAAAATTGAGACTTGAGCAATGCTAATGTGAAACTAGACTCTGGAACCACAACAATCTAAACGAAGCCACCCATCGCCAAACCAACCGTTTCTTCTCCGGCGTAAATATGACCTGTCTCCAGCTTCTCATGCGCATGGGAACCATCGGTCATGTCACCGGCAACGCACCATTATTCCATCCCCTCACCTCTCCAAAAAATATCCGTCGTCTCAAAGGAATTCCATTTTTCCTCTTCTCGGGTTCAGATAATAAAGTATTGAATCCCGAGAGCACGACAAAGACACTCGAGATTATGAGAGATGAAAATGGGGGTGGGAATGAAATGTATGAGAGGACGGAGATTAGAGGGTATGGACATTTGGATTGTTGGATGGGAAGGGAGGCGTATAAGGATGTTTATCCGGAGGTTAGGGAGAGGGTGGATAGGGTTACAAGGGGGAGGGAGTATAGGTTTGTGGGGGATGTGGAGGGGAGGTAGGGGAGGTAGGGGAGAGGGTTGGGAATGTGCTTGCGAACTTGGGGACTTGGACTTGGGATAATAGTATAGATGCATGGCAATGCGATGTTTTGGTATTAAACTGGGACCGGAATGATGGCATGGGGAGTTTCGGCGGGGATAAATGGGATCCGGGTTGGGACGGCACCGATGGACTTGTAAAGGTATACTTTTTTTGGGTGACGAGATTTCTACTCATGGTTGTAGTTTTAGCTTCGGTTTTATCTTCTTTATATGTATGAACACGAAATTATGAATAGGAACGTTGCTGCGAATTTTAATTTTGATTTTCTTCCTTGCCTCTTTGTTTTTCTGCGTGATATTAACAGCTAGTGAAACTCTCGCTACTGTCGAGGTTTGAATCCGTTTGATCGCTGTTGTGTATTATCTCTGTCGCTATGCAAGATCAATACCACACCTCAAAATATCCCTTCCATACCTTCACCTTACGAAACCCCATAGGCGAGTGCTCTTATTGGCCGGCCCGAGCCGCCGTACTCAAAGCTCGTAATATATCCTCTCAAATCATCAAATCATCAAATCATCAAATCATCAAATCATCAAATCATCAAATCATCAAATGCAATTAATTTCCACCATTACATTCCCAGTATTCTACATTCTACGTTCTATGTTCTATATTCTCATCTCACTTTCATTCCCTTCTCTCTCTAATATATAGTACGGCTACATGCATCAGAAGTTCACACCATTTCCTCCTATTTCTTCCCCCCTTCACTTGCTCCCGCCCCCCCTTCGCTAAAGATGATTGTGCATTTCACTCAACAGCACTTCACTGTATCCTCAACAAGGAGCATTAATGGTGCTCTAGGCTTCCCATACGACCAATAGAGTAGAACGTGCATTCAAGGGTTGATTCGCACTATCGTCGAGTCATGCTATCCGTCGAACCGCCATCAAGGTCTGCCCTTGGCTGTCCGTAGTGTAAATATCCCTCCTATCAAGTTTCAACCGAGGGTCAAAAGTAATCCGCTTCGCTTCCAGGTGGCTTACTGGTAAGGTGGAACCAGGTTTGGTCGAATTTTAAGAGTTGTCATTTGTTAAGGTGGGTTCAAGGACGGTTATGCAACAAGCAATGACTGGTGATATAAAAGAGGGGAAATGTTGGCGGGGTGTGCGACTGTGTTGCAAAGCGGTAAGCTTCGTACCATAGATTTGCGAATCATCTTTCGTTCATACTAATAGAAGATGATGATGCTATGGTTTGTGGTGATGGCAATGGCATAGTTCGTGGTGATGATAATAGCATGGTTTGTAGTGATAGCAATAGCATAGTTCGTGGTAATGACAATTGTATGGTTTGTGGTATGATAATGGTATGGTTCGTGGTGATGATAATAGTATGGCTTGTGGTAATGACAATTGTATGGTTGGTGGTGATAGCAATAGCATAGTTCGTGGTAATGACAATTGTATGGTTGGTGGTGATAGCAATAGCATAGTTCGTGGTAACGACAATGGTATGGCTCGTGGTGATGACAATAGGCGGGCGTAAAATACGTGACGAAAGTCTTCAGCTGGAATGTATGGAAGTGGTAGCTTTCTACTTCAGTGGAAAACGTCAGCAAGACCACAACCATGGAATGGAAGTGTCTTTTGTTTCAGCTCAACAGAGACCACAACCATGGAATGGAAGTGTCTTTTGTTTCAGCTCAACAGACCACAACCATGGAATGGAAGTGTCTTTTGTTTCAGCTCAACAAGGCGTAGAGACCACAACCATGGAATGGAAGTGTCTTTTGTTTCAGCTCAAAAAGGCGTATAGACCACAACCATGGAATGGAAGTGTCTTTCCATTTCGTTGGAGATGCATAGCAAGGTTGTACCTTCCACTCTCTCATTATTGACATTTCAACAAGGCGCGAGAGCAAGCCCAGAGAATCAGTAGTTTTACGCTTCATCTCTACTCCAACGAGGAGCAAGAGCAATCATAAAGAGATGCTATCTTTCCACTCAACAGGGAGGCGACAGCAACCACAAGAACGTTATATCTTTATTCATTTCGAGTAACCATTGATGTCCCTTTCAGGTCCATTGCGGCAGAAAATTCCAGGGCGTTGTTTCTTTTCCGCTCTCATACCGGCAAGTCAGCTGTAAGAGTATTTTTCTGTCGAGGGTTGAAATAGTCGTAACCGGGAGCTGCATGTTGACGATCGGTAGAAGGTGGAATGCAAGGTCAAGACAACGACAGTTCTATGTGTTTTCATGCCGAACAGTTGAGATGGAGAGATGATGCATATAGTCGTGGATTCTTCTTCCGACCCGCACACATGGAATGGAAGTGTCTTTCTGGGACTTACAGGAGTGCCATCGGGCCACTACCATGCCCTAAAAGAGCTTGACTGGTCTTATAGGGTGCCATCGGGCCACCAATGCCAAATTGAAGGTCTTACAGGGGTGCCATCGGGCCACCTACAAGTCCGCAAAGTCAGAAACTGTTAATCTCAAGAGAGGGTCATGTTATGACAACTTACGCGCCATGCCTGTAGGGCTCTACTTCTCATTCTTACGCTTCAATTCCTCCCAACGAGTCGCTGGGCCTATCTTCGATGAGGGATTTTTTGGCTCCTTGGATGCCTCCTCGGTCGTTTTTGTTTCTTGGGCGGGAAAAGTTTTCGCAAACTTAACCCCGTAGAAGAAAAACGCGAGGAGGGCATGGCTTTGGAGAACCAAATTGTTCCTATCCATCGGTGTTAGGTCACGCCAGGCTGCGAGGGGGCGAAAGAAACGGAAGAATGAGTGAGGCATTGTCGGATATATATATTTCAAAACATATATGAGACATATGTTTGATCGCTGGTAGGTTAAAAATGATATTAATCAAAATACGCTGTTGTCGGAGAGGAAGAAAAAAGAAAAGCTCGAGAGAAATCGTGCTCATATACCACCCGACTTCATTCATCGCTCTTTCCCTCCCCAGCATGAACATTTCCTTTCTCCAGTGCATCAACACCGTGCTTTCTTCCCTTTTCCCAGAAGAGAGAAAGAACGCACGCGCGAATTATTCCCATCACTACTAAACTACTAGAAACTTTGATACCAGTCCCAACCCTCCTTTGTGAGAAGCAGCAAGCAGCAAACAAGGGAGAGGGAGAAAGAGGCACCTGGGAAGTTCGCAAAATTCGAGTCAATAATCCTGAGCTCAGATTCAAAGACTTTAAATCTTCTACCATTCGAAGCTTTGAATCTCCGTATTGTATCCACCATTGCAGAGGTCATCCATTCATATAGAATCATATCATCCCTCTTCAAAAAATATTTGTAATATTGATTTCCTTGCCTTCCACCTCAAAAATATGCAGATAGCATTCCATTTCCTCTATCTCAAATCTTATGAAATCTAGAAAACCAAGTAGCCAACTAGTAACTAGCAACTAGCAACCAGTAACTGCGATATTACATCTTCCCAAAGCCATCCTACCACAAACTCCATTCACTCCATTCACTCCATTGCATTTGAATAAGCTTCGCTTCCATTCCTTCCTTATCAAGCCAATCATTTAATATCAGTACCATTCATCGCAGCCAGGATTATACCGAAATAATTTGATTCACACTGTGCCATCATAGCTCCCTGACGCCCAACCCCGTACCATTTCACCCCTGTTCGCGAAAAGGAAAAGAGATATCGTACAACCAACTAGTCAGCCATGTACCACAAACCCGAAAAGAAATCATTCATTATTGTGTTTCAAGCATAACTCAATGCGAGATGCGAGGCTGTGAGCTGCTAGCTATCCCGAATTTTTCCATTGGCGATTTTGGAAACTCGGCCTAAAAGGAGGAGCTCCACCATTTAGACTAGAAGGACCCGGAACATATTGTCTCTTCGGTGGAGGTCTCAAAGGTGGTTCTTCTTCATCACCACTACTTGTTAAATCAATTACTTCCGAAAGCGGTCTCTTCCCACCAGCCGTTGATGATCCTAATGGATTAGATCGATTAGATGGTGCTGCCGACAAGGAATCGCGAGCACTTGGTGCTTGAGTTCCAGTACCAATTGAGGTTCCAGTTCTGGTGATTGGTGTATCAGCTTTTCTTCCACCTGGGGAGAGTTCAATCAAGTCATCGTCATCGTCAGAGAAATCGCTTGAAGCTACACCAGGTCTTGATGATGTGGGATCGGGTTTATTGTAGAGCTTCCATTGTCCTTCTGGTTCCACTGTGACTTGATCGACGGATCTTGACGTACTTTGTAATATGTTCTTTACATATCTTGAAAAGACGTCAGCAATCTAATATCGCGTACGAAATGATCCCGCACTTACTCATCAACGACTAATGTCTCGAAAGGCGCAGAATTGTTGCATATTGGACATAGCCAAGTGGGCCCTTGTTCTTGGAGCTGAAGGTATGAAGTAGCATCGAAGCATTGATTATGCCTACAAGATATTGATCGACAAGGTAAATCAATCCGTAACGTTGATAATGGACACTTCAGCGATAGGACTGAAGCAGTGGCTACAATATCGGCATCTCGTGACTTGCTAATCACTTGTATAAAGATTAGGACCGGAACATAAGACGTTGAAGGGATGGTATCTTACTATCGTTGACCACTGACTCCTTGGTGATTTTCTTGCCGCTTTCCAATTTCTTGACTAAGTCTGTAACAGCGACTGTTTTGACCACATATAAAACCAGGTAAAATTTCTACAATTGATGTTAGCATTTCAACCCTAATGCAGAAAAGCACACATTGTAAATCCTAGAGAAGTACATGGTAGGATCATGAACGGTGCATATTAACCTCAGACGCTACGAAACCTCCATGAAAACCTGCCTTTGAAGTCAACGCGTAGGTCATCTCGACACTGTTTTGATATCCAAGATTTTTCAATCTCAGATCCTTGGTAATATCCACAGGTCGAGTCGATCCTGGTTTATTTTTCAATCCTCGTAAATTTGCCTTCACTTCCCCTCCGTTCACTTTAATCTCGGATTGATGAGGAAATGCAATATCTTGCCTCCCATTACCTTCGCCCGCGCAAAATATCATTATCTTCAAGGTTGGGTCGTTTGCAACTCTTGAAAAGGTAGGATGGTTTTGAGCCTTGATAGTGATGTTCACGGTGTGACGATGTTGCGTCATGGCTAGAGTATAATGATTAGCATGACATTCATGACCTCCCAGAAGAAATACCTACCATCACACTCCTTGACCTCTCCAATCTGCTCAACGATATTATAGAATGGACTTGGTTTGAACTCAAGCTCTAAGAATAATTAGATCAGGCGCAGAGTCTTATCATCAAAGGGCTCACATACTCATTCCATACCCATTCGACCTGTATGGCTGCATGGCTGCTGCAGGTGTATTATAACTCGATGCTCCGTTGGATATTGGTTTCGAAGCTGGTGAAGCTGAGCCTTGATATGAGTGTGGATATACGCCAACTGTCTCTGGGCGTTCTATGATTCGTCTTAACCGGTTGAATTTAGGTTCGTCTTGCGCATTTGCATAGAATCTGATTCCTGTACGAAAGATGAAATATCAGCATTGGTTTCTCTTTCTGTTCCTCTTTCTTGCAACGTATCGCATAATCGCGGCGGTCGGTAAGGTCGTAGCATGAGGCATGAGGCATGAGGCATGAGGCATGAGGCATGAGGCATGAGGCTGCGCGATTAATGGATTATCGACTTCTTCAAGATGCAAACAAACAACCTACTTTCAACAATTCTTTGCTGTAATTCTGCCTTGACACCATTTATTTTCATATCCTCAGCGGAACATATATTCTTCAGTGTTTGGTTAAGAAATCCAGCATTCTTCAGCTTTCGTACATACGGTTCTGGATCGAGGAAACCACCACCCCCCATCGAGGCCATTTCCTATCCTTGAATGCTGAACCAGAACCAGAACCAGAACCAGAACAAGAACAAGAGCAAGCTATTCAATTAGCTTTGGGGGTGGTTTAGAAAGTCTTAGAATGGAATAATGTGTAAAAAGAGTATGAAATGTATGATCAAAGATATTTCCTTACGATAAAGTGGCGATAGTAAACAAAAGTAACCTTTGTTTTTCCCTACTCTCTTTGCTTTTTGCCCTTTTTCTTCTTCTTCTTCTTCTTCTTCTTCTTCTTCTTCTTCTTCTTCTTCTTCTTCTTCTTCTTCTTCTTCTTCTTCTTCTTCTTCTTCTTCTAATAATAAGTTGAAGAAATTGTGAATATTTATTAGCTAG
The DNA here is from genome assembly GCA_002162495.1 of Myriosclerotinia curreyana. Classification (NCBI taxonomy): domain Eukaryota; kingdom Fungi; phylum Ascomycota; class Leotiomycetes; order Helotiales; family Sclerotiniaceae; genus Myriosclerotinia; species Myriosclerotinia curreyana. Next base: position 14,947 of record NGKJ01000080.1, on the reverse strand, counting down.
TTCTAACTCGAAGGGTTGTGGAAGGGGTTGTGTGTTGCTATGAAGTTCAAGAAATCAAATGAGGTAGGCGGTGAACATTGAACTTTAGGCAGAATTAATTTGGATTTTTTTTAATGGGAAATCTATCAAAATCATTTTTTTGCGCATTTGGAAGAAGTTTAACATTCATTTTCTACAATTATCTACAATTATTCACAATAATATCCTTCAATTCATCTTCTTATCAAATCATTCTTCGTCCGTACTATCATTTCCAATAATGGCTAAGGGTGCACGCTCAAGTTCTAACAAGGCGAATAATGTCGCCTTAAAGGCCAAAGTCTTTGGTCCGGTCGAGACTGCACGAGCAGAGAGGATGCATGCGAAACTCATGGAATTGATCTCACAACCAAAGTCAGAAGCAAAGGCCGAAGATGTAGATATGGAAGTAAAAGAAGGAAAGGATGGTGAAGAGGGTATGGATTAGATCTTTCTGCTTTGAAGAAATTTCTTCTCTAATTAATATTCTATCCAGCATCTGCATCTACAAAAGATACTTCCGATAATGCCGTCCCAACAACTCAAGAAAAGCCATCCGAAGGTATTTTGGGTCTTCCCAATCTAGTGCCTACTCGAATATTTGACTGACATATGGATCCGCAGAAATGGAGGTAGATGCTATTAGCAAGGTTGGCTCAAAGTCGAAGAACCGTATCTCAAAGAGAAGAGTTAGCAGTCGCAAATCATCCATGACTTTCGTTACATACAAAAAAGGAAAGAAAGTAGGAGGAGGTGGAAAACAAAAGGTCTATTGAGGTGAGGAAGAGGAAGATGGATATGGATAAAGGTCGAAATAAAATCTTAATTTATAGGCGCATCGGACTGTCTGATTTTGGGAGATATGGAGTTAAAGGGGAGGGAGGTTATGTTACTCGAGTAAACCTTCTCTGGGATACAAAAATGAGGAGTAGTTCGAAAGATTTGAACATATGAAGAATTTGAGAGTTTGAAAACATTCAGCCGGCCTCGATTATTTTGATATTGATATAGAAGGCCTTTCCCCTTTATGTCCCTCACTCACCGATAAGGATTTCTTATCCAAGACGCCAAAAACGCGTTCGCCAACCTGACACCTTTAGCTTTTGTCTCTATACGAACTTCCTGAAATATTCTTCAGACGAATACAAATGGCAGAGGAGAATAATTCAATCTGTATGATTGTTTTACTCTCAAGCTAACATAGTATCGATCTTCTTCTTCCTCCAGGGAAACGACTAATGAGTCAAGAATAAAAGATACAAAATGGCCTCCAGGATACGAAACTCTTTGCTCGTGGGAGCAAATGTTCTAATTCCAATTGCTATATTGATATTTGCTAGTGGCTTCTTTCCTTATAAGCCTTTTCTATCTGGATTGGCACAATATGAGTCTCTGGATTATGGAGCTCCCCCGGAAGCTCCATTCGATAAGGTCATATTCATGGTTGTTGATGCGCTGAGAAGGTAGAGGGGCCTCGAAGAAAAGTTTGGGATAAAAGCTAATTTTGATAGTGACTTTGTATTCTCAAACAATTCGGGATTCCAGTTTACTCAAAGGTCAATTACATGCCTGCCAATTCATTTTTACTATGCTAACTCTACTTACAGTCTCATTTCCAATGGCGCAGCACTTCCATTTACAGCTCATGCAACATCCCCTACCATTACTATGCCAAGGATAAAAGCTATAACAACTGGCTCTATACCTTCTTTCCTCGATGTAATTCTAAACTTCGCCGAATCAGATACATCTTCATCTCTAGCGACACAGGATACATGGCTAGCACAAATGAAAGCAAAAGGAGAGGGAAAGATGGTCATGTATGGAGATGACACTTGGTTGAAGTTATTTCCAGAGACGTTTGATAGGGCAGATGGAACTTCAAGCTTTTTCGTTTCGGTCAGTCATCGAATGGATGAGATTGTACATAGAAGGAATGTAGCTGAATATCAATTTCTATTAGGATTTCACTGAAGTTGATAACAATGTGACGAGACATGTTCCGGAAGAGTTGATGAATGATGATTGGCATACAATGGTTCTTCACTATCTTGGACTTGATCATATTGGACATAAGGCAGGCCCACGAAGGTAGGATCTGCCTATTGGCACATACACACAAAAAGAGCCGGGGACTAACTTTTTCGTAGCCCAAATATGATTCCCAAACAGCAAGAGATGGATGGGATTGTCAAGTTGATATATGAAAGTATGGAAGCGAAAGACTACCTAAGCTCGACTCTCTTAGTTTTATGTGGTGATCACGGTATGAATGATGCTGGTAATCATGGCGGTTCTGCGCCTGGGGAAACCTCTCCAGCTCTTGTTTTTATGTCACCAAAATTCAAGGACCTCCAGCTTGAAAATCAACCTTTTGAGGCACCTGCTCCATTTCAAGAGGAATTCCAATATTATAAGACCGTTGAACAATCTGATATTGCTCCTACACTGGGAGCCCTCCTTGGATTTCCTGTACCAAGAAACAACTTGGGCGCCTTCATCGATGAGTTCTTACCATTTTGGCCTGAAAGTATGCGGTTCCAACCCCCCTTTACTCCCCTCGCTAACAACTATAAGAGAATGATCGGGTTCAAATCTTGCTGCGAAATGCGAGGCAAATTCTCAGTGTTGTAACTGCAACGTTTTCCTCATTCGAAAACGATGGGCCTTCCGAAAACTGCCACGTATTATCAAGTAGTGTTGATGATCTAGCATGCCAATGGAGAAGTATCACACAACGCCTCTATGGTCTCAAGACCAACGAGCAAAGTCATGAAGAATGGTTTGCAGCCGTTACAAAAGTAGGTCCATCTCTAAATCCATGGTTCACTAATTGACAAATTTCAGTGGTTAAAAGAAGCTCAAGAGTTGATGAGTGGCACAGCTAGTAATTATGATATCAAGAAGTTAGTTACCGGCCAAGTCATTGCTGCTCTGGCTTTAGTTATGGCGGGAGTGGCGGCGGGACCACTCATTGTAAACCATCTCAAGGCTAGCATTCCATTCATAGCTATTTGCATTTCGTATGGTATTATGATGTTTGCTAGTAGTTATGTTGAAGAGGAACAGCATTTTTGGTATTGGACAACTACCGGATGGCTATTCCTCCTATCTATCAAGAAGTATGACTTTATCTCAGCACCGAAGTCGCAACTAACAAATGCTTAGTATACGCCGGCAGTCCCGTCAAACCTGGCTGCTTAGAATTAGCTCCATACTGATTCTCGCCGCCACCAGAATAGCCAGGCGCTGGAATCAAACAGGCCAGAAATTTGCCGGTGATCCTGATATTGCTCGAACGTTCTTCTCTCAGCACCGATTAACTCTTTGGACACTTGTAGGAATTACATATCTTTGGAACCTTCGATCCCTTGCCAGCCAATGGTTCTCCCGCTATCCTCCAATCGTTGCAGTTTCTATACTCCTGGCCACCGCAGCAATCACATTTAAACTTGCCTTCACTAATGAAGATTCTCCTGAGCTTCTAACAGGTCTAGCAAAGACTATGGCGGATAGTAATACTAGTATTTCGCTTGTTCTCCGAGCAAGAGTGGTATTCATTAGTATTGCATCTTGCCTGCTCTGTACTGTACTAGCTAGTTTCGGTCTACCCACAAAACGCCCCAAGGGTGAGCTCTTACCCCACTGCCCCTCTCTCACTTCATCCATCGTGACTAACAATATCCAAGACCCCATGCGCGTAATCCACGACCTCATACTTCTCTTCCTCATCACCCAAACCCGCGCAACGAACATCCCCCTCCTTCTAATCTTTGAACTCCAATTCTCTCTCCTCTCAACCCTCAACCTCTCCCTCATAGAAACGACAGTCACCACTCTCCTCCTCCAACAAACTTCCTTCTTCGCCCTTGGAAACTCGAATGCCATCTCCTCAATCGATCTTTCATCCGCTTACAACGGGGTAGATTCGTACAATGTTTTTGCCGTCGGTCTCCTCATTTTCACCTCAAATTGGGCTGGTCCTCTGTACTTCACTTCGGCTGGGAATCTCTTACTCTTGAATTATTGGAAGAAGGATGGAGTAAAGAGGAAAAACGTATGGGCTAATCACATCGCCTTATTAACGATATTCGTAGCGAGTAGCTTGACGGCAACGATGGTGGCATGTACGGTGCTGAGAACGCATCTTTTTATTTGGACTGTTTTTAGCCCGAAGTTTTTGTATACCATGGCTTGGAGTGCGGGTATGCATTTGGGAGGGAATGTGCTGGTTGGTGGTGGGTTGTGGTGGTTGGGCAAGTTGCTTGGTTAGAGGGTGAGTGGGAGAGTTAAGGGGGGAATTATAGGAAAGAACTTCGTTTGTTTGGGAATGGGTAGGGGGAAAATCGAGGTAGATTGTAAAAATAGAGCCAGGATGGTTTGTTAGCCAAAAATAAGATACCTCAGTTGTGCGGTGTATTCAAAGCCCATTCCCGGCATTGCTCTGCGGTCTAGAAATGTTACGAGACCTACAAAGTGCTCACTGGGTATAAAAGTTGGACTCGCTTACATGGTTTTTGCTTGAAGGGTATCAAATTCAGTATTAATTCCTGAAACTACATCAAAGAATCAAACAAATCATCAAATACATCTCCACCCTTCTTTTTCCTCTTCTTCTTTGGAGGTTCCGCCAACGGTGAATCTGAAGCAGAAAGTTTCGAGGTCTTTTTATCCGATACCTCGCCCTCTTGCTTCCTCTTTTTTGGTTTTAATTTCTTGAGTTCGGTATCTTCCTCATTCTTCTCCTTTTGATTGTGTCCAGTTACTTCTGGATCTGGAGCATTTCTCACTATCTTCTCACCTAAATCCTCTCCTATCTCTGGCTCGTTTACTTTGGCCGTCTCTTTCACGACTCCGGCTTTCCCTGCAATTTCGTCTGCGGTCAATACCCTCAAAGCATCAAGTACTTTATACAACCGCGCCAAACATCCCATTAACATCAATCCCAAAGTAGCATACTGATTATCCGCCGTCAATTGACTAAACGCCCTATTCACACCCCTCCATTAGCAACTTTGCCCCCAAATCAAGACAACCGAATCAAAACTCACAAATAACACCCCGGCATCACCTTCTCCCCAATAAACCTAACCAAGCCCTGTAATTCCCTATCTTCCCGATCCCGTCTTTCCCTAGCTTTCCCCTTTACTTTCCCACGTGATTGCGATTCGATCACAAATTTAGGAACGACGGAACAGAGACGAGCAACTTGGCGCCGGAGGATCCCAAATGATACGTACCATTTTGAGAGGCGGTGTTGATTTTTATTGCGGTGGTGAGCGAGGTGGAGGAGCTGAGTTAGGGCGATGAGGTGGGTGTGTTGGGGATTAGGGATTGGGATGTTCATTTCTTGTAGGTTGTGAAATAGGCTGCTCCGATCCGATGGCTAATGCTTTTCTGTTTCTCACTCTGACGGAAATTTATGCTAGGCAGAATCCAATTTGCATATAAGTGTGATCATGACGTGAGGTTGAGGTTTGGAGAAAAAGATATATGAGAAGGCCTTCTGTACCTGCCAGCCTTGCAGGAAGGCTCGTGCACGGACCATATGTCAAGAACAAGTGTGCCAGAGCTTCAATTCGCAGCCTTGACAAATATAATATGAAAGTCTAGAACCTCGAATAATGATACCAAGAAGACTATTTATCATAAAAAATACGGTCGCATAAAGGTTACTGGCACATGTATGCCCATAAATCATAACAAATACGAACGCTCCTACCACCAACATGGCAGCGACTGTTCCCCTCTCCACCACAACATGCTTCACTTCCGAAGAAGCGTTCAAGCATCCCCTTCCTCAAGTCCGGCAATTTCATCGAGAGCTCACGACTGAGCTTGACGAGAAGAATGCGCGTCTGCGAACGCTGGTCGGAGGTAGTTATAGACAATTACTCGGGACAGCCGAACAAATTCTACAGATGAGAAAGGACATCAGTGGAGTTGAGGAGAAACTGGGGAGGGTTGGAGAAGGATGTGGAAGAGGTGTGTTGGTGGGAATGGTTGGGGGGTTGGGAAAATTGCAGGGGGAAATGAAGAATGGGAAGAAGGGCGAGGAGATGAGGGTTGTGACGAGAATGAAGGTGTTGGGCATGTGTGGTATTGTGGCTGGGAAGCTTTTGAGGAGGCCAGGGAGAGTGGAGGAAGAAGGCGGCGGGAGGGGCAAGGGCTTGGTGGCTGCTGCGAAAGTACTAGTTTTAAGTCGACTGTTGGCAAAGAGCTTGGAAAATACTGGTGATAAGGAATTTGTGGAAGAGGCGAAAAAGAAGAGAGCAGTTTTGACGAACCGACTGTTACGAGCGGTTGAAAAGACATTAGTCTCGACTAAGGATGGCGAAAATAGAGAAGGATTGATACAGGCGATTTGTGCATACAGTCTGGCCACAAACTCTGGGGCTAAAGATGTTTTACGGCATTTCTTGAATGTGCGGGGTGAGGCAATGGCTCTAGCATTTGACGACGAAGAGGACTCGAGCCAGCAGACCTCGGGTGTCTTACGAGCCCTGGAAACATATACGAGGACTCTACTAGATGTGCAAGCGCTGGTGCCAAAGAGGCTTGGCGAGGCATTGGCTGCGCTGAAAACAAACCCTTTGTTGAAGGATAATAGCATTCGAGAATTGGAGGGATTGAGATTAGATGTATGTGAGCGGTGGTTTGGTGACGAAATTCTTTACTTTACGCCATATGTTAGACACGATGATTTGGAAGGTTCACTGGCTGTTGAAACGTTAAGAGGTTGGGCGAAGAAAGCGTCGGAGGTACTACTGGAAGGCTTTACCAAGACTCTTCAGGGCAGGCGGGACTTCAAAGTGGTTGTAGAGCTAAGAACGAAGATCTTGGAGGTGTGGATTCGGGACGGTGGTAAGGCCAAAGGCTTTGATCCTTCTATACTTCTAAATGGCTTGCGAGGCGTTGTCAATAAACGACTAGTAGAGCTCTTGGAAGCTAGAGTTGGAAAACTCCATCTAGTGGGAACAGAAATAGAATCAACATTGGCAACATGGGAAGCAGGAATCACCGACCTCCATGCGAGCCTTTGGGGTGAAGATATGATGGCAACAGAGCTTAGCAACGGAGGCATTATTTTCAAACAAGACATTCTTGCTCGCACTTTTGGACGTAACGATGCTGTTTCGAGAGTTGTAAATAGCTTTCAGACGTGGAGGCAACTCATTGAGGAGATAGGCAATGTTATCAACGAATTGAAGAAGCAAAGATGGGATGATGATCTGGAAGATATCGAGGACGATGACAGTCTTGAGTCTCGGCAAAATCTTCTCAGTAAGGAAGATCCACAGATGCTTCAGGACCATCTAGATTCGAGCTTAGAGAAAGCCTTCCAGGAGTTGCATACTAAGATTACAACACTCGTGGAGCAATATAAAGATAGCGAGTATAGCGGGAAGATATCTATGTATATTCTACGGATCTTACGAGATATCCGAGGGGAGCTACCCACTAATCCATCTCTACAAAAATTTGGACTTTCGCTTGTTCCATCACTTCACGAGAAGCTCGCCAGCACCGTCTCAGAATACCCAGTTTCGGCTCTCACAAAGTCACTCAAGAAGAAGAAAGTCGCAGGCCGAGCATTATGGGAAGGAACACCAGAACTTCCAGTCCAGCCCTCACCGGCTACATTTAAATTCCTTCGTGGCTTATCGACTGCTATGGCCGATGCTGGAGCGGACCTGTGGAATCCCAACGCTGTCAAAGTGCTGAAAGGACATCTCTGCTCCCAAGTAGGAGGAAAATGGAGTACCACTTTGAAGGAGAAGGAAGCCAGTAATGGCACACCCACTTCTACTAATCATGCCCCGGAAATAGCGTCCGCGGAAACTGGAGAAACGGAGGAAGAGATTGTCCCCTCCGTGGAGGTTGATGAAGAGAAGCAGAATGATTTACTCAAACAATCATTATTTGATATCTTCGCCCTACAACAAGCTTTGCAATCAGGGAATACGGATAATCAACTCAAGCAGCTTGGAGATGAAATAGAATCTGAGCTAAAGCTTGAGGTGTCGGCGAGGAAACGCATTTATAATGGGGCTATGGAGTATTGGAAGAGGACTAGTCTCTTATTTGGACTTTTAGCGTAGGCGTGTTTATAGAGGTTGAGATATCACGACATATGAATTTGATTCTTCAGCACTCAACTCCGTACGTTGAGCCTTGGTTCTACAGCATTTTCTTGTACATTGAATTCTGGTTCCTTGGCCTCTCTCTATACATTGAACTCCAATTCCTCAATCCTGTACAATAAAACCTCACTATTTCATCCAATTCCAGACCTTGGCATCCCACACGAAATACTGGTTGAATCCTCTGGTTCTTTTGCTGATGAATAATTGGGATGTACATCTTCTACCCGTACCCAAAAAGCAAAAGATTATCAAATGGCTTTATTTGGATTAGTATGCCCTCTAAGATATTATTCCATTGTAGTGATTCAGGCCGCGGAGATGTGATTACTCAGTATGTAGTCTTGTAGTGCTGGGATGTATGCCACTAGGGGGGTGAAAAGGGTTAGCCGTTGGATGGTGATATTAGAGATGTGTTTTTCTTAAACCGAGTTATGAATCTTGCAGGCCAGGACTTAGTAGTGCTTTACTGTCGCTGCATGGATGCTAGTGTTCATGCTAAGATTATCGCCGCCGTGCGCAAACTCGTCGTCATTAGTATAATGAATACTTTATTCGCATATATCTATCCACTTCAGAAATATGATTTTAGCGTTTTATCTTGTTCTTCAGGAACCTTCAGGAACTACAAGATAATCCTCAACTCAAAACATCGCTCCAGTTGACGAGCCATTGTGAAACTGAGGGAGTGAAACTGAGGAACATTGATATTGTGCTTCTATGCATCCATGAAATCGTACCCATGATGGAGCTTTTTATAGCAACTCTTTGTTCTCTGAGGACTAGGATGGTATTAGGATTGTGTTGAATTTTTATCTTGGGAGCTTCTTAGATTCTTCACATTACTTATCAGTTCCCCCGCAACTATCGTTTCAGGTCAGCATACCGATGTACTATACAAACCAGCTTTGTAAGAAACCTTTAATTAGAGTAGAAAGGGATTAATAAATTCCCCTATACATGTTGTCTTCTTCTAACATACTATCGGAATACACTTATCTCGCTCTGTCTCTTTCACACTACCTATGTTAAAACAGCATAACTTGGAATTCAATACCTAGCCGGTCCATTTTGCAACTTGATGATGTGGTGTTAAAAAGTCTCGGTCGATCAATTTTCCGTTTTTTTTTTTGCCCTAGTGCGGGCATTAAGGTATAAAATTCTTCGGAACTTGTCTTTTCATCTTTACTTGTTACCTACTTATTCTCATGCTCATGCTCATGCTCATGCTCATGCTCATGCACGTAAACATACATCTACTTTTCAACCACAATCGATCAATATAATTATCCTTCCAAGCTCTCGCCTCGCCTCGCATCGCCTCACGTCAAAATCAACCTCGACTTCAAAATGCCCCCCCGCATACCCCCCTACCTTATTCGCAAAGCGGTTAGAGCCTGCATCCGCGTCGATCGCATCCTATTACCACGACCGCCGCCTCCAACGCATCTCACTTACCTTCGAAGCCGACGTCATAATCCGATCAATAGAATGAAGGTATGGTGGTGGTCGAAGACTCCGATGCAGAGGAACAGTTTCATTTTGGTTACGGTGCCGACTTTTGGTTGGGCGCATTTATTACTGTGTATAGGTTGGATGGAGTGGAGGAGGACGGTTGGGGGTAGGGGTGGAGTGGAGGATATAGATGTGGAGGATGTGGAGGATGTGGAGGATGTAGGTAGGAATGAGGAAATTGAAGGAATTGTGGAAGGGGGCGTTGGAGGTGGAGGAAATTGACGGAATTGTGAGAGGGGGGCGTTGGAGGTGGAGGAATAATGGGACGGATTGAGATAATGGGGATAATTGGGCCTTGGTTGAATTTGAGGAGTTCGAATACAAATTGGAATACGGGGATCTTATTGGGTACAGGATAGTGCGTTAAGCGAGGAATTCATAAAACTGATTGGTTGTACTTTATACGGATGGCCAGTGCACGAACAGTGTTAATTATAAAATATATCATATTTGGACCAATGATTGTTGAGATATAAATTAATTTGAAAGTTAAAAGTTGAAAGTTGAGGTTGAAAGTTGAAAGTTGAAAGTTGAAAGTTGTACGATATACACGATTCTGATTGGTTCGGAAACCTTTACGATAACGATAAGAAATTCGATAAGGATAAGGAACCTTGAATATTAAAGCTTATTTCGAAATTTATTAAAAGATTATTGTCAGCTTACTAACACATATATTCTCATTCTTTGTAAGGTTTAACTGTAAAAATAGTAATTTGTTTTTATATGCTTGCTTATTATCCTCTACTCGGAGTTTTCTAATTGGTTATAATTAAATCTAGAAACTGGTTTAAGTGTTTTTTTTCAATATTTCTTAAAATTAATATTATTAATTTAATATAATAAATAAAATAATAATAATAAAAAATATAAATATATTAATATTTATATAGACTATTTATATATATAATTTATATTAAAATAAGCCTTAAAGTACAATTTGAATTAATAAAAATGTATTAAATTTATTAAAATTATTATAAAATTTAAACATTTTAATAAAGTAATCAAAACTTTCAACTTTGAAATTTTGAATCTAAACTATATTAAGCTAAATCAAGCCACAATAAACTACATTAAGCTATATTAATTTACTAGATTATTAAGCATACTTAAAGCAAATTTGACTTAGAAGATTTTTCAATATAATTAATATTATTATTATTATTATTATTATTATTATTATTATTATTATTATTATT
>NGKJ01000079.1:147356-158128 GCA_002162495.1 Myriosclerotinia curreyana | reverse complement strand
GGGGCAGGGTGGGGTATAACTGTGAAATATTGAGAATTATTGGCCAATAGAATTCGTTTTTGTCTCTTCCCGGTGCAGCTGGTGCAGCTCACATTACATGTCACTCATTTGTACTCTTTCTTCGTCCTGCTTTGAAGGAGGTTCATCAAACATTTATATACATGCTTAGCATTCTCGCTCCATGTTTCTTTAAGATTCTCACTCTTTAGGTTTCCCAAAGAACATTTTTTTCCTGCTCTCAAAATTCTAAACTTTTCTGTTACTTTGTGTCAAGTGAGCTGCGGTGGAAAGTTATTCATCATTTTCAGCATTTGATCTTTCTGTGTTCTCAAATTACAGAATAGTAAAGGTCATTTTTAAGGTAAGAACTATTACATATCCGAATTCACCTGCTAATTATGAAAGTGCATTCAGATTAATGCCAATCAATCATGATGAACTCTACTGGGGCTTCTGTTTCCTCTAAGCGACAGGAACGATCATCTTCAATGGGTTCTCAGCAATCAGACAACGAAGAATCGACTGCAACGTCGAACAAAAATGCCTTAAAGAGGACGGGTAGGCCACGTAAGAGTGATGTTGCGCATAGCCCGATAGGGAAGGAAGTGCAGAATAGAGGGGCATCGATGAATCAGGTTTCAGCCACATCAACCAGAAGTTGGACGCGCAGCGGAGGATCTACCAGAGTAACGGCTTCATACACAAGTAAACCAGACTCCGAGGAAGAATCAGGCCCAGAAGAAAAAACCGGTTCAGGAGAGCAATCGAACACGGAAGATCAACAGGCCTCGGAAGAAGACTCAAGTTCCGAAGAAGAACGACCTCCAAAACGCCAGAAACCAACCGATGCTACGCAAGTTGAAACCAAGTCGTCATCTAGTGCTCGCATAGCTAGAAAAAGACCAGATACGAAGAGACCCAAAGCTCCTATATCGCCACCAAAGACTGTGACGTCCAAGGCAAAGAAAATCAAATCTCCCAAGGGAGTTAGAATCAGTGCCAAATACAGCTCCGATCCTGCTGCGGTCTTTATCCAGCCCCTCGAAGCAACGAACGGTTGCACTGAAGGGTTTACTCGTGATGGTGATGGCAATAGGGTTTATCATGGAGAACCGGATATAGACGATGATACGTTGAAGTATAAGCTCAATCCTCGATGGGTTTATCAGGGACCTTCCCACCCACAAAAGTGGATGACCACGCCGCCCATATGGACCCTGAAAAAATGGCGCGCATATTGTGCTTTTCGAAATCTGGACACGACCGGAACACGAGAAGATATGCAGAACAGATTACGTAATTGGTTTCAGCAATCACAAGTGGGGGCAGTTACTGCATCCCTAGACATGACACCTCATCTGGTAGTACCTGTCGGTAACGATGCAGCTTTTGTGGAGTGGAAGAAACGTAATGAGAATGAGAGAGCCAGATTGTGGAGCCTGCTATCAACAGAGGAAAAATTTGATAAAGACCTGTTACAAGTCTTGAAACAGACAGTTCTGAAAGCTGATGGAAAAAACACTTATCAGTTCAATCACGTCCCAAAGCTTTCGGGCAACGGGTGGAAAAAAGTGGCACAAAACTTATCACAAAGTAAAATTGGCTTCATTTTCACCACGTCCCCTCAATTACCCTCAGGTGCCTCAGTAAATACAAGGTATCTACGAGGTAGTATCGAAGGTCGCTCCTGGCTGAGGGAGAATGAGCAATTTGTAGCTGACTTCAGGGATTGTAAATTTGCAACTGACTTCAGTGATTGTAAATTTCTTGGAGGAACTTGGGCAGGCACTGGCTTTGAGAAGGGAATTATTTTCGGCAAGACTCGAGCTTTGGTGAAGCAGAGAGTTGAGGAAATCTGTGAACAGGTGAAAAGGGATATTATCAGGAGTTACATCGAAAAGATCAGAACACCAGTGACAGAAACAACTAGTAAGTGTCGCCTGCACCCATATTCTACTGCACGGACTCACTTTGGAAACAGCCATTGCTGTACAGCAGACTTCCCCTCCACTCTCAGATGATACCGCCTCGCAGACTGAAAAGAGAAATGATTGGAGCAAGGAGGAAGGAAAAAACGCGGAAGCAGCGTGGAAGCGTGACGAGGCCCAGAAGAGATCATGGTTGCCATCAGTCATCAAAAACGGTTATACTTATCGACTAGGAGAGCTCTACTATGCTGATGGAAAACACGAAAATCAAGATCAGTTTGTCGATTATGAAGACACCGAAGAGGAAGGGTGGGAGGGATGGGAGGGATAATCTCGTACCTATGATTTGTTGATCCTATTTATTATTGTCCATCTTAGAGTCGAGGATGACGGTCCATAGATGCATGGCTTACGGGTATTTAACGATAAATTGGCGGAGGAACCCATCAGAATGAGGTCGAGGATTATTTGTCAGGATAATTAACAATGAACGGGGTTTCTATAATGATTGGTGAAGATGTCTCCAGAGGTTGCTGTATATTTCACTGGTTAACTACTACAAGTTAGCCAAATACATCATCAATCCTGTTCCTTCTGCACAGCCAATATATTCTGCATCCAAATCTTTTGACTTCAAAACACACAACTCCACAAACACAACCAACTTCCCCTTTCCAGCTGACCACCAGGTCCATGAAGACTCATAACTGTTTTCCTCAGCTCTACATGCCCCTTACTAAAACCTTAGGAATTAATTCATGAAGCCACTTGGCTAGCATCGCATTATCGTCACCATTACTTTGTTTGTCCGTTTTATGGATGGGAACCTTTAGCTATGGCCACAGGTTTGATCCTTCATCTTTGACTTCACATGAGCAACCTAGGACCCAGAAAGTCAGCAGATGTTACGTGAAATCGTACATCCATGACAAATGACTATGTTCGTAAACGCCGAATAAGGTCATTCTGGGCGTATTTCTCAGTGGGTCGGCAAGAAACTACCTATCCTGAATGTGAATTACAACAATGATAACATTTACGTCTAGTATGGTGACCTCCAGTCTTGGAATGAATGGTGCCTTGGATAATGATCCATCACTTGACGAACTAGCTCATGATAAGTTCAACCAGCTATGGCATTTCTGGGATTCTTTTATGAATCAACGGTAGCTTATCTCACTAACAGACTAAAATTTACTTACAAAGACCAGGTATGCATTTGAGTAGACCAATTTAGGAGCTAAGTAACGTCAAAATCTTTTGCACCGTGCGCATGAAGCACTCACATAGTTCTATGCGGGCACCGACGATAAGTTTGCCCTGAGTAAGAACTACATGCCTCAAACCTTCCTTCTTTTTCAATTGGCATACCATGCTGCACTATTGCTCATTCACTGACCATTCCCAAATGAACCTAAGGGTTCAGAAACCCTAAGCTTTGCATGAAGATCAGCAACGAACGCAGTTGCCTCAATAGCTCGGATCGTTTCGCTGATACTAATCCTCAATTCATCGACTATATTCTTAGCGCGGCAGTAATTTCAGGTTTTTGAAATGCTAATAGTTTAAATACCTAGTATAATATCAAATAAAAATATTCAAATTTGAAATTGTTGATAAAGAAAGAAAATAGTATATCTTCATTTTGTTTTACTATTAAATAAAAGTTACGTATTAGTTGATAAGCAGTTTATCAGCTATACTAGCGAGCTAGTAGCGATAGTAATATAACGTTAGCGAGCTAGTTGGGAGAGTTAGCTGATAGCTTGCCAATTCCTGATTCTTGGTGATTGGTCGGACAATAGTTAGTTACCCGCTTTGAAATAGGGGTATGTCGAGGTTACACGAGTATGACAACTTGTAAACTTGTACCAAGGTGAAATTCAAGCGGAATTAGCACCGCTATTCCCCCAAGTCCACAATGTAACGCTATACCAGCAAACAAGGGTTGAGCCACTCTTATCAGTTTGCAGGGACTTTATCCGTAACGATAAATAAGAGCTACACTGGTAGATTGCAAAGAAAGCCATAGAGTTTAACTTCGGATCTTACTATTCTCTAGTATCTTTCCGTGATTGTATTCCGCGATGATGTAAGATACACTCTTTTAAAACATAAAAACAAAGGCATTGTTCTTCAAGTTATACATCATACAATCTCCTTCAAAATCATCATTTATCATTCCAGCGGAAAGATGACCAGTTCAACACCCTCAAAATATCGCGTTGCTGTTAGTCAACATGAGCCAGAATGGTTTGACTTGCAAAAATCGGTGGAGAAAACGTGTCGAATCATCTCCGATGCTGCTGACAACGGCGCGCAGCTAGTGACTTTTGCAGAAGCATTCATTCCAGGCTATCCAGCGTGGATATGGTGAGAAATGCCGAAGTTCAAACTCTCATTTGCGAAGCTAATTGAATGTAGGACTCGCCCAGTTGATCCAGTTCTCTCTACGATTTACATCAAAAACTCCCTGATCGTGGATTCTGATGAGATGAGAACCATTCAAAATTGTGCCGCCAAGCATGGAATCGTCGTCTCTCTAGGCTTCTCTGAAAATGACCACAACTCTTTGTATATTGCGCAAGCCATCATCGATGGTGATGGGACGATAGTTATGAAGAGAAGGAAGCTTAAAGCTACACATATGGAGCGTACCATATTTGGAGATGCTTCTGGGGATAGTCTTATGAATGTTGCTTCAACTCGTGTTGGAAAGGTTGGGACTTTGGCTTGTTGGGAACATTGCCAGCCGTTGCTGAAATACCATACTTTACATCAACGAGAGCAAATTCATTGTTCAGCATGGCCGCCAATCATAGATCATACTGGAGGGCCTGAGTTATGGTCCATGTCGAAGGAAGGTAAGGAAGTGCTTTTTTCTCAACTCAGACAGGGTGTCACTAACATACATTTTCTAGGATGCCAGGCCCTTTCTCAAGTATATGCGATTGAGTCACAGACCTTTGTTCTTCACGCCACAACTGTTATCACAGAAAAGGGAGTCAATGCCAATTCTACAGAAGGGGGGCTGTTGATGTCAGCGCCGGGTGGTGGGGCCTCAGTCATCATTGGACCTGATGGTCGGGTCATGTCAACGCCTCTGGATTCTAAAACCGAGGGAATTGTTTATGGAGATATTGATCTAGACCAAGCCATATTCGCGCGCAGTTTCTTGGATATCTGTGGTCACTATAGTAGGCCGGATCTTTTATGGCTTGGTTGTGATACCCGTGGACGCAAACTGAGAATCGAGGAGAAGTTTGAAACATCAGAAAAATAGGAACGCCGTATAGTGGAGAATAAATTTCAAGAATAATTAGTTCATAGGGCGGTGTTGATCAGAATGGTGAAAATGTGGTTCGCTATTTAAATACAATTAAGAAGCTCTTTTCGGTACATACTTTCTGTGGCATCATTTTGCAATGATTGTTTCCAAGCAGGAAGTGAATCATACATCCAGAATTCGCATTGGCCGAGTTCCCGTTTCGTCTCATCCGCCTTACCAGATTTTCTCCACCAACCTGGTCTCAAACAAGGTCTTAACAGGGGTCTCATCTCTACCATCTGAAGTTTGTAGGGGGCGAAGCTAAAGCTAAGCGACTTTGAAAATTGCGGGGTTCGTCTCAAGTCCCTAAACGACACAATGTTCAAGATTCCAGTTACATTTGTGAGTTGAAATGACTGACGTTACAAGTCATTTATCTATGAGATATTATGGGGGTCAAAATCTCCAATTCTGGCTGAGTTTAGTATTACAATGCCGTAGTTGATGAAGGAGCGCCTAAAGTTACTAGTGTCGAATTTGGGGAGAACGCGCATTTACGCTTAAATACTGCACCGCAATGCTGCTGTTGAAATTGCTTCTTCATTCTCTTAATCTCTCTTCTTTCATTAGCTAGCAGGTCTGGTACGTTTTACTCACAACACTCCTTTAACATCTTGTATCTTGTCTTGCTTTGCTGCCTCTCCACCGTTACTATTTGTATCGTAATCCAATTCTCGACTCTTTCACCAAACACACATCGTTGCCATTCTGAAGTTCTCATCTATTCTCTTCGCTTCTTTTATATTTGTTTTAGTTACTCCGGTGGCAAAAAATGAACAGAAAGGTTAATAAGCTGTAGTTGTAGCAGCTAAAACGGGAGCGATGGCAGCTTTTGGTTCAAGTATTGTTATAAGGAAGTTGGTGGTGTTGCAGGTAACGAATGTCTCACATTCAGAAATAATGGCAAGCATCCGCACTTCCTTTCCAAGTACCTCCAAAGCAAACAATTCCTAACTATCATCCCTAGGCGAAATCGTCGACGCAGCCTGCGTCAACACATCCGCCGATCGCTAAGTAACTCCCAAAACCTTCAACGGAAATAGTTTAACGTACCTTGCCGCGGATTTCCGCCTCGATCTCGTTAATGCACAGGCGTGTATTGGGTTCAATGGGACGGATCATCTGGCGCAGGATTGTGCGGGTACAGGGTTTAAGGCCGTGACGTTGGTCAATAACCAGTTGACGAGCGGTACAAGTTGTCAGAATGGTCATGATGAAAAGGCGCAATTGACAGTTGACACAAGCAGGGCGAGCTGTGCTAGTGTTAGTACGACGCTTGTCACGGCTGCGAAGTCGTAAAAGGGGCTTGTGGAGTAGTATTAGCAGTATAGTCGATAGTATACTACCGTAAAACGGTGGCGCGTATTGAGCTCTCAATACAGTAGTTAGTATATATAAGAGTTCAATTTTATTACTCTTGTATATATCATCCAATAGAATACTTTTGAGGATATACAGAGAATACTGGAATTTAATCTGGAATGCTTATTCTTATTCCTTACCCTTTTTAGATCAAAAAAAAGAAGGAATAAATATTCCAAATCTAAAAAGAGTAAGAAATATACAATTCAGATCAAATTCCAGTATTTCGGTATATTTTCTAATGATATTGAATACTTCTAGTAGTATATAACTTTATATCTACTACTTGGGGATTGGAAAATATGATGAATGGTTACCAAGAAAAAGAATGCTCGAAATAATGATATTTAAAATTAAAATTTTAGTCTGCGTATAAATTTACCCGCGGATAATAAGTATCCGCAGATTATCCGCTCTGTAAACTGTAACTTGTGGATTTCGCTTAATTTTTGAAGCTATTCCCAGATTTATAAGTACTAAGTTTAAATACTTGCAGATACCCATAGATAACCCGCTCCGCAAACGGATAATCCGCGGAGTACCCGCTAAGCCAATAATCCGACTACGGGCCGGAGTCGGAGTCGAAGTCAGTAACCTCCCATCCATCTAGTAGATGAGGCCTCGATTCTTCATAACTATCTTCTTGTATATTGAAAAATCCTTCCCCTATAGCCAGTCCGTACATTAGAATTTCATTTTATCTATAATTAGGTTTTCTCGTGGGCTAAGCTTATCATTACTTTAAGACAAGCTGATCATAGGCCATTATCCATTATCCATTATATAAAAGTAGAGGCGTGACCTTTTTTCACAATTTTAACATCTACTCACAAGATGTTCCACCAACACGCAACCTTGAGGTTAATTAGATGTTCCACGAGGTACGGTATGGATCTTGAGATCAAAAGAACCCCGACGATAAACCCATCTCCTTGGTATAAATCTCAAGTCACCATTGGCTGTTCCCACCCAATCTTCTCACACATCGTGCAAACCCATCAGATTACCGAGATTTACTGCAGTGTTCAAGTGGCATCGGCGATCTCACCTGTGGGATGCTGAGGTAGATGCTTAATGAAGTTAAGATTCAGCCACAGATTGCTCATTCCGCTCCCCCCTTGTCTGCTCCTCGAAGAACCAATAATACAGAGGCAATTTAGCCAACGTTCGGCCCCACTTCACCTCCTCGTTATCTTCATATAAACAACTTTTTCTTTCCATTTGTGTTTCTTTGGTTTTTTTGATGCTCAATTGACCATCCAATACTTCATAATGGCAACACAAAACCCATCCGAAACTACTCCGTTGCTCAATCCTCCACCCGAACCACAATCCGAAATTCTCTATCCCAATGGCGATACCTCAGATCCCATTCCCACTGTCCAAGATGATCCTTCTGCAAGCTACTTGTGGGTACTCATGATTGGGCCTTTTCTCTCCGCCTTCGTAGCATCTGTTGATTCCTCCATGGTTGCTACCCTCTCATCCCCCATAACCTCCTCCTTCGGATCCCTATCTCATCTCCCTTGGATCGCATCGTCGTATTTCATAGCCAATGCTGCTATTCAGCCTTTATCTGGAAAGCTCACCGATATCTATGGAAGGAGAAGCGGGCTTGTGCTTGCTAACATCGTGTTTTCACTGGGGAATTATATGTGCGCAAGTGCGAAATCCGAGTGGGTTTTAATAGCCGGTCGAGTGGTAGCGGGGCTAGGAGGAGGAGGTGTCATGGCTGTCACTACATTTCTACTATCTGACCTAGTGCCATTGAGGGAGAGGGGTATGTGGCAGGGTATTGCGAATATGATATTGGGTGTAGGGTCTGGTATTGGGGGTGTACTCGGCGGCTGGATTAATGATAGTCTGGGTTGGAGAGCAGCATTTAGCGTGCAAATACCGATTACGCTTTTGGCTACGATATGGACTTGGTTCACGATACGCATACCCACTGTGGATGACGGAGAGGGTAAATCAAAAATCAAGAGAATTGATTATTTGGGTTCAATCAGTTTATTCATGACGCTCGTTACGTTACTTCTTGGAATGAGTGCCGGAGGCAACACGGCTTCTTGGACCGATCCTATTGTTCTAATCAGCCTCCCCCTCTCATTAATATCCTTCATGATTTTCATCTTCGCCGAACTCAAACACGCCAAAGAACCCATCATCCCCCTCCCCCTCCTGTGCGACCTATCCGTCGCCGGCGGCTGTCTCACCAATGCTTTCTCCTCCGCCTCGCGCTTCGCAATGATTTTTTACCTCCCCCTCTTCCTCGAAGCGCAAGGCTACACGGCTACCCAAATCGGAATTCGTCTCATACCCGGCTCAATGGGCACAGCCATCGCCTCCATGATCGCCGGACTCATCGTGAAGAGCACTGGAAGATTCTACAAACTCGGTGTAGCATCTCAACTTATCTATACCCTGGGCATGGCTTTCTTCTGTACTTTCACATTGCATACACCTGCATGGCCCCCCTTTGTTTGGTTCTGTGTTATTAATATCGGATACGGATTTATGCTGACCACAACCATCCTCGCACTTTTATCCTCGGTAAAAGCAAAGGATCAAGCTGTTATCACATCTGCACTCTTTGCGTTTCGCTCCACGGGCACGGTATTGGGAATTTCGGTTGCAGGGCTGACGTTCCAAAATGCGCTGGGTAAATTACTCTGGGAGAAACTTGGGGGAATAGATAATGCAGCAGAGCGCATCCAACAAATCATTGATGATTTTAGGGTGGTAAATGGACTTGAGGAAGGATTGAAGGAATTGGCATTGCAGGCTTATATGGGTGCTGTAAGGGCAGTCTTCTTTTTGTTATTAGGGTTGGGAATGTTGGCTCTTGTCTCTACTCTTCTGGTTAGGGACCGCGAATTGTCTCATAGGATGTCACGGTGATCGTCACGATGGTGGGAAGAAGGTCGTTTGTTTGTATCGAGTTGTTAATCTAAATTGGAACAATGGAATTGCCTCTCAAACACCTCGTGGCACTTTCCATTGTTTAAATTAGACTCTGACAATTAAATGATCTCTCGGATCCAGCTGCCTCATGAACCTTCTGAGTTGTTTGAATCTACATCAAAAGCCATGTAGCATAGCCGCACGCATAACTGTAATGTTAGTCAAAAATCATCTTAATTCGTCAATTAGTCAACTCAGATATCCAGCCACGAGCAAATCTTGTATCATTCTGTACGAAGAGTATGACCTACAAAACAATAATCACCAGTACAGAATCTCGAGTCCAATGATTTTCAGGGTTTAAATCATCACCCTCGTCATTGTCATCATTAGGAGCTGTATTAGGGGTGATATAATACGAGTATCGGTGTTGCAGGAGACAAGGAGGAGTTTGATGAGGATTGATGAAGGTTTCGGAAGATTTGAGGAGAGCCGGGAGAAAATTTTCGTGTGAGTTGGGGAAAGTTGGAAGCAGCATCTAGTCCGTCCCATTCGCCAATATGGCCAATTAGTTAATAAGCCCGTCCTATTAACTAATAGAACGCTTTATACGAATAAGATGCCCTATTAACTAATAGAATCAATAAAATTATTAAAGATATAAAATTTGCTTTTTTCAAAAAATATTAAATTATAATAATACTACTAATAATACAACTAATAATACAACAAATTAATTAAAACTTATAATATACTATTTCTATTTTTACCTTTACTTTATCGTTGTATATTAGTACATTATACTAATACAATATTTGTTATTGTTATTGCTATCGCTATTATTAATATCCTTTTTAAATGTTTTATAAAAAGTAAAATAAATTCCTTTTTTTTTTTTTATATATCTTTATTATTAGATATCTTATTTACTAATATTTTATTTATTAATCTTTTCTTTTAACACTTTATATTTCTATTTGCTTTTTGAATAATTATTATACTACTATATTTATTTAAAAATGATATTGCTTTAAACAACAATATTCTTTAGGATTTAGTTATAGTATTAATAATAAAAAAATCAAAGTATATACTTTAAAAAAATATTTTATTAAAAATATTAACTTAATAAAATTTAATTAACTTTCTAAATTCACAAACTAATCGATATCTTTATATCAAAATTAATACCAAAAAAAAAAAGTAAAAAAAAAATAAATAAATAAAAAATAATTTATTATATTTAATAT
>NGKJ01000079.1:86506-147195 GCA_002162495.1 Myriosclerotinia curreyana | reverse complement strand
TTTTAATATTATTATTTTTAAGCTTTTTAAATCTATATACAAAAATATAAGAACAAATTAATAATACTTGTTTTTAAAATTAATTAATAAAACTTTAAAACCAATTAAATAATTTTCTTTCAAATTATACTTTATATAAAAATACTTTATTTAAAAAAGTAAATAGAAAAATAGTATTAATTATTTAAATAATTACTAATAAAAAAACTTTTCATTCTTTATATTTAATATACTTTCAAATAATTCAAAACCTTTTTTTGAAAATCTTATTAGCAATTTCAATAGATCCTTAAGTTTCCAAATGGTATAATTTATCTTGTACTACTTTAATATTATTAAAATCAATAAGATTTTAAATAGCTTTTTTGAACTCTCCTTTATTATTAATATTTAGAATTTTAAAGCAAAAGTTTTTATTTAATTAAAGCTTTAATTGTTTAATATATTTATTAGTATTTTTTAATATAAAAGCTTTAAGTTATACAAATTTAAAGAAATAATTTTTAAATTATCAAATCCAAATGTACTTTTTATTTAGATTAGTTTATATAATTATTAATATATATTTATAATAAAACAAATTAAAAACTTATTTTAAAATCTATTAAATCCAAAATCATTCGTTTATTAAGGTAAAAAAATAAAATAAGTATTACCTCTTTTTTATCTAGTTATTTGGTATTTTGATTACAATATTTGTATTTAGTAATTACTTATTCTATATTATCTTAAGAGATATTATAATAAAACTTAATAAGTTTATTATACATTTTTTGGCAACTATTTTAATTAAATATTAATAAAATAATAAAAGAAAAAAAGAAAAAAAAAGAAAAAAAAATAAAAAAAATAAAAAGATTAATAAATATATTAAAATGTATTAAAGCTTTATAAGTAGTATAAATGTAAAAGAATATATTAGAAAAGCAAATAGTATATTAAATAAAAATAGTATAATTAAGTTTTTTATTGAATTTAGCCTTTTAATACATTTACCTATCTTGAAATTCGAAATTCTTCAAGTAGTAGAATTAATTATTGTTATTTTTTTGTTGTTTCTTTAGAATAATATTTACTAATATATTTATAGGATTTTGCAAATATTAAATATAGTTTAAATATTTGAAAAAGCTTAAAACGAATTTATTATTTTCTTTTTTGCTTACTTATTTATTTCATTTGTTCTTAATCTCAATCAATTAGTTTTTAAACTTTAATTCATTTGGAAAAATGTAAAAAGGAAAAATATAATAAATTAACAGCTAAAAGTAATAATACTAAAAGTATTAGGATCAAAATATTAATTAAATATACTATAAACTTGATCTCAAAAAGTAAAAGGAATATTAGTATTTTGAAGAATAGAAAAAGATATAATAAATAATATTGTAAATAATATTGTAAATAATATTGTAAATAATATTATAAATGATATTGTAGATAATATTGTAAATAATATCATAGATAATATTAATATATAATTTATTCTTTTTATTTGATTCTTTTTTCTTTAACACTTTTTTATTTAATATTTCTTTGATTCTTTTAATAATACCCCTTCAATAATATTCTCTTTAATAATACTCCTTCAATAATATTCCCTTCAATAATACTCTCTTTAATAATACTTTTTTAATAATACCTCTTTAATAATACCCCTTCAATAATACTTTTTTAATAATACTTTTTTTTCTTATTTTACCCTTTACTTGATTAAGTAATAAAATGAAGGGTAATATCCTATTAACCAATAGAATATCCTATTAACTAATAGAACATTCTATTAACTAATAGAACATCCCATTAATTAATAGAACGTCCTATTAACCAATAGGATATCCTATTAACTAATAGGACGTCCTATTAATCAATAAAAGAGAGCAATAGTAAAGAGTTTAATATTAATATTTATTATATTTTTACATAAGAGAAACCTTAAATCTAATCTTAATTCTATTTTCTAATTGCAAATAATTGAAGATATATTAAATTCTTAATTTTATTAATTCTATTAGTTAATAAAGCATCTCATTCGTATAAAGCGTTTTATTAGTTAATGAGACAGGCCCATTAACTAATCGGCTATATTGGCGAACGGGACAGACCACATCGCCTAATAACACTTCGATGATTCTATATCTTTTCAGCTCAATTAAAATCTCCGCAATATAGCTTGAATGTAGCATTCTGAAATCCAACCATATATCACTTCGACCCAAGGATATCTATACTTGAATTTGAACCTACCTCTAACTCACACCGATGTTCGAATGCACCCAGAAAGCCTTCCAAAAAACGTTCCTCTTTACGGTGGAAGGAATGAGCTTTATCATAAACATTTTAGGTATAAAATTACCAAAATAACATGAGCGGTACGTATTATCACTGTCGTAATGATAATCATGAGCGAAAACTAAAATAATATCTACTCGGCTCAGCTCGGCTCATACATACTACATGGTTGTCTCTGTTGCTTCTTCCAAAGCCTCCTTGAAGCATTTAGCGCTTGCACGCATCATCCATTTCGACATTGCCCTTGATCTTATTTCTCTAGCTCTTTGGAAGCTTTCGCAGGACCGTTTTTGGAGCTGCCAGGCGTTGCCTTTCTCATCACTGCCGCCCTTTTTCTGCCTTTCTCCCTCTGCTTTATTAGCAATTCGTCCTCCCTTTTTCTCTTTCTATCCCACTCCTCGTACCACTGTTTTTCATCCTTTTCCTCTTTTTTCTTGTTCTCCTCGAAATCATCCCTCTCTTTCAATAAAGCCTTAAAAGCTTCTTCGTTTCCCCAAGGCTCTCCGTACCTCTCAACAATCCAAGTACAGAAATTGTCCCAGTCTTTTTTCCATTCTCTCATTCTTTCACCCTTCAATCCATTCTTTGAACTTTCACCCTCTTGAATCCCTAATTGCCAATCCTCGTCATCCTGATCTTCAAATTGCGACCACCTCACGCTATTTTGTGCTAAATGCCCCTTTTATCATAAGTCAGCCTAGGAATACTCATCCAGATTAGAAACAGTAGAAAAAGTACACATACCAAACCCCCCAAGCCAAGGTCCTGCCATGCCCATATCGCCATGAAGAAGTCCATTGAAACACCCGTCATTTCCTGCCCCAATAAATACGGATCATCACATCCTATACTAGCACCTACACCTCTCGTCAACAAGATCGGTAACGTGTGTACGCTTGTAATTCTCAAACTTTCATTCGAGGTTGGACAAGATTCAACCATAATTTGATGTTCTTTGTAAAGCTCTTCGAGCAATGGATGTTTAGGAAGCGAATCTCCGTGACTGATCCGTCGAGCGCCGAGAAGAAGGGCATCGCTAAGAAGACAAGGATTAGTATTCATTGGAGAGAAATGGAATTCTGGGGTACTTGCTAGAGATTATGATCATTTACATCACCATGGCCTGAGCCTTCTCCTGCGTGTAGAAAGAATGGAATATTTAAGCTGCGCAGTCTGCATTGTTCCTTGAACCAGAGCAGAATAGGCGTGAGATCATTGAGCTTACGGCCAAGGTTTTCTTGGCCCACAATATCATATCCCGAGATCAGATCAGGATATAGTTCTTTGGCACGCATGCAATTTTCCATATCTATTCGAGACAATTAGCCTTTGTTGATCAATATGAAGAAAAGATCTCACCAGCTTTGATATCTTCATCTTTCCAAAATCTCAAGCCAGTCCAGATAACTCTCAATCCCCACCATTCTTTCCCTTTCTTTTTCATGGTGTTTGAAAAACTTTCTCTCTCTTCCAATATTACCCTTGCCATTTCTAATTCTCCGGAAACTGTGTCACTTCCCTCCAATTGAAAATCGACTTTGAAAATCATTCTGATCTCCATCCACTTAACATTGTCCCCATGTATTCCTTCGAAGATCCGCCTTAGGAATGGCCTAAATATTGGTTCATTGTGAATAATTGTATTCATCAGCTTTGTTCCAGTCTGGAATGTATTCCGAGCTTCGTTGATACCCCCACTGAAATTTTCACGTTGGGCACCTTTATATATTAATCGAGTCCTTAGCCAACTAGCAAAATGCCCTTTACCTGATCGGACAACTGGGGGACGACGAAGGCCCCAATCATTGACATTGCTGAATGTTGACGCAGCTAGAGATACTGGCACGAGTGAGTCGGGTTGGTAATCCGAGTCCCAGAGAGTTTTTACTGCGTTTCTGGTAACACGAGGCTGAGAAGAGTTGTACACAAATCTTATTGTTATTCTCTTCTCCACTTTGGCATGCCCCGAGTCCAAAGGCCTCGAGGCACTAATATACATCCCTGGTGTCTCGATCATTTTATCAATAATGAAATCAATTGACACACAGGCAGCGTGGTGCGCATGCAATATCGCCCCCTTTGGCAATTGTTTAATGATTTCGAGTATGGCAGTCCTTGCCGGAGATTCTTTTGTGTGCGGAAAAGAATAATCAGGGGAAAAGAAATTCGGTCGTCCACGAGGATCAAAAAGAATTTGCCGGTTGAATTGTTGAATGCGAGAAACAATCGTACTGGCGGCTTGGGCAGTAGGCGAAAGAGATTCAACAAACTTATGATCTGCAGGATTAGCATATCATCATTAAGTTATCAAACACATATAGAGTAGGATGCCCAATAGTCCGGACTAGCAAACTAGGTTCAAGGTTTCAATTTTCGAATAGTGGTAAATCTTCCCAATGATTTGAATCTCTCAAACCATTTAAATCATTCAAGAAATTTGAATCTCCCAAAGAATTTGAATTTTTCAAATGAGTTCAAAATCTTGAAGCCCCTATTATTGTTGGGCTGCAGTCCTGACTCCTGACTATGGATACACTGGACTATAGAGAAACTTACCCCCTCTGTACTTCTTTTCATCAGCCACCAACTTCGCGCGATTGTGGGCGTACTCTTCAAGTTTTGCTTGACTTGCCATGATTGTTAAAGTGAGTGAGTTAAAACGTGGTAAACTCGTAAAGATAGAGATGAACAGAAGATAAACACATGAGAAAAATACACCTTTCCTCGTTTCTCATGATGATAATTCTACTCAAAGGGCTGTTGCCTTTGACTGTTAGTGCACAATCGACCCAATGTTCCTGTTCTTCTTTGTCTTCCAAAACACATATAATCCGCATTTGTAGATAGGATACATTATGCGAGATTTTTGATTAGCGAATAAAGGGGTTTGATTTCGAGAAAGAACTTTCATCCATTTATGAACAGACTAAGAAAGAGGTTGGGTTTTGGAGATAATGAAACATCCGGTAACTTTTACACAATTGAGAGAACTCGGGCAATTCCAAAGACTTTGAAACTCAAGACTCCCCATCTCATGTATCGTGATACAAACTGAAATGTATCCCAAGCGAAAATTGCCTACAGTCCTGTCTTAGCCCTGCTTATTGCCTTGGAATTTGAGATGTGCAACAATCACCTCCATTGACATGGTTTATCTCAAATTACTTGCGTCCAAGATAAAAGACAGCTCTAATGGACCTAGCCACGAACTGAAAGTATGGCTGCGCATCTCAAAATCCAATTCTGAAGAGCTCAATCTAGTTTCAGGGGTTCAGAGTCTTGGATTCCTTCCGTAAATAACCCGAATCTTCAGCTTTTCTTCGCTCAATCTTCGATGTATATTTAGATATGCAAATAGACCGTTGGAAGATGTGGATCTTTGCTGGGTGTTGTTTTCCCGACTTTGAAGTGGGAATTGACTAGATACTATTTTTTCGCACCTGTATCGAATATAAAAGCGGAGGATTTGCTTTTTTTTGCTCCTCAAGATTTGGCTTGCCTGCTGTATGACAAGAATTTCTGCTGCTAAAATATTTTTTCCACTGAGCCCGGCAATTTTAAAACTTACGCTGGTAAATAATGCCACACCGATAGTGTCACTTGTGAGGCATGTGAACATTCTCAGACATGCTCAAGGTGATAGACATGCCCAGAGCTGAGTGGGAACAAGTGGAGATAACCACCCGCTGCACCGTGTTTGCCATTCATCCCCACAGGAAGAACGGGTTGTTGTCCTCTTAAGCGCTTCATAAGATGGATTCGGATTGATAATAGCTTCCAAATTTTTCTGCAAAGAAGTCCTCCAGCCCAATCTTGTCATTCCAGAGCAAACACTTGAGGACCCTGCATGAAAAACGGTCTTTCTCCCTGTTATGGTGATTAAACACGTTGTTGTACGAGGTCCAATGAAAACTAAACTTTGATCAAGGTCGTAAGGGAGGATGAATGAGTCGATAGATTTTAAGGGATATCGTGGTGATGGTAAGAATGAAGACGAGGATGATCTGAGGATGATCTGAGGGTGGTGATGAAGCATTCAGGTGCACGGACTGGTAGGAATAATGTCTGAATTTACAAAAAGTGCTAAAGATTTGTTATTATATTTAACTTTTATATGTTCTTACGAATTTATATATTTATTATATACTTTTTCTATATTTTAATATGAAATTGTAAATAATAATAAACATATCAATTTTAAAAAGAAAGATATACACCTTTATTAAAAAAGAGTTTAGACTTGTAAGTCTTAATAGAATTTCCGCACCAGTTCTCGTTTGGAAGTCGTTAAATCATTCTCTTTTACTTTCCTCTTCACAACTTTTCATTCTCAAACAACAGCACGTTTGCCAAATTGCCATCTCCAACACATCAGATTGTTAAATTTGTCTATAGGAAGATGGATACAATCAATACCCTTAAAACTAAAAAGATCTATTGAAATGCGCATTAATTTTCCAAATTTGGTAACCTTTTCCGCCCCGCAAAGCCGAACAGGCTCACGGTGAGCTTTTAGAGTTCCCCGTTGACCGCAAAATGGTGGAGAAGCATTTCAAATTTTCGTCTCCTTTACGCAATTTCATCTACTGTTTTCGTTATTTTTGGGAGTCACGAGCGACATGAGCCCAAACCCGTGCTCCCGACCGTTGGATGCAATGCTTAGGAATTGCGGATGATGTTCCAGATTTTGAGTTGGCAAGTCTCCTCGAGTACGTTGCTTTCACAAGCTTGCATTTTCAAGTGTCAATGTTAGTGTGTACCAAATGGAGCTTTGTAGTGCTCTATGAGCATATCCGCTGTCGGCTCTGGGGAAGGGGGCTAGATTTCATCGGATTGATTGTTCAAACTGAATCAAAACGTTGGCCATTAAACCAGAAGATGAGTTACCCTGGAGTATCTATCATATATCAAGGGGTTATTCCTCTTGATTTTTACCTTGAACCATCACATCTATATCGAGAGCACACGGAACACCAGTGGATGCACAGTTTCGTGGAATACTTCCCAACTTCTAAAATCATAATTAGTCCAACTTCCCTTTAATCCTATACAAATTGCACAATCTCATTGTTTGATCTAAGTTTGATCATCTCATCAAGTCTCAAAGCTTCCAAAAAGGTGTCCCAAGAATATAGTTACATTCAGTACAATATGGACCACCCGCATGCCATTGACCTCGAAAAGAGTGTGAATGGGGACTCTTCAGTTGAAGCTCTAGGACAAGAAAAAGAGAAAGCGGTCATCATCACCTGTAGTCCAATATCCAATCCACCCACAGATGAGCCCTCCGACTCAGATACTGAAGATGAGTATACCTACCCCGAGGGTGGTTTGCAAGCTTGGCTAGTTGTCTTTGGGGCATGGTGTGGTATGTTTTGCAGTTTTGGTATTTCGAATTCCATAGGTACATTCCAAGCCTACCTATCTACGAATCAGTTGTCATCATACTCCGATTCGCAAATTGGATGGATATTCTCCCTGTATTCGTTCATTTTGTACATTGGTGGCATTTATATTGGACCTGCATTTGATGTGTACGGGCCAAGATATTTAGTCCTACCGGGAAGCACTTTACTCGTCCTTTCAGTTTTTCTGTTTGCTGAGTGTACTGGTAAGTTTCAACCCCCAAAAGCAAAAGTCGGGAAATGCTAACCATTCCAAGAGTACTGGCAATGGATCGTTGTATTCAGCATACTTGGTGGTTTTGCCAGCTCACTCACATTCACACCCTCCATCGCAGTCATCGGACATTGGTTCAAGGAGAAGCGCGGAAACGCAACTGGAATTGCAGCTACTGGGGGTGCTATTGGTGGTATTATCTTTCCATTTCTCCTGGAGGACCTCATCCCAAAGATTGGTGTAAGTATACTCTCTCCCAAAAACTTGCATATTACGCTGTGCATTACTAAACAATTCATATAGTTCGCATGGACAATGCGAGTAATGGGATTTATCTTTATTTTCGTCACCGTTCTAGCCAATCTTCTCATCAAATCTCGTCTTCCTCGTTCTCCAATAGCTCAAAGCCCTCACCCAGATATTAAAATCTTCAAAAAACCGGCATTCGCTCTCACTGTACTGGGTGTCTACCTACTCGAATGGGCATTCTTTATCCCAGTCACCTATATCACATCTTATGCTCTCTATGAAGGATTCCCCACAGCAATCTCTTATCAATCCTTGCCCATTATGTCCGCCGCATCAGTTTTTGGTCGTTTCTTGCCAGGTCTACTCGCCGATAAAATTGGTCGATTTAACACCATCATTCTAGCACTCTTTCTTACCGTCTTCGCCTGCTTCGTCGTCTGGCTTCCTTTCGGAAACACTTACCCCGGTCTAATTTGCTCCGCTTTATTAATTGGTTTCTCAATCGGCAGTAACATCGGTCTGACTCCCGTTTGCGTAGGCCAATTATGCGAAACCAAGGACTATGGTCGATATTACGCGACTTGCTATTCAGTAGTCAGCGTTGGGTGTTTGACTGGTGTCCCGCTTGCTGGATTTTTGATTGAGACTTGCGGGGGTTCATATTGGGGATTAATTTTGTTTACGGGGTTATGTTATGCTACCAGTGGCTTTGCGATGATGTGTGCGAGGGGTCATGGTGGTGGATGGAAATGGAATGTGAGATTTTAGGGGTGAGCGACATTTTGGATACGGATGGAACTGAATTGGAATCAGGGCCTTGACGAGTAACGTGGAATGAATTATGACCAACGTACAATTAATACGCACATGTATATAGCGGTGCTTACTTTCGGATGGCGTTCTTTGCTTAGAAGACGGTGTCGATTGTTCAAAAAGGTGTTTAAAAGGTCTTGGGTTGGTTTAGAATATATAGAATGTCTATAATGCCGACGGATTAATGTCAATAGGGTTGGTTTAGAATATATAGTGTCTATAATTTCAATACTCACTTCTTTGGTATTCATCCTTCATTATCCCTTTTCAATCACATCCAAACTAAAACAAGATGTTACGAGAGAGCGAGAGGTAGTATTCACAGGTGCGTCGCCCACAATACAGAGGGGAGGAATGGATTGTGGAGTGTTAGATTTTGAGGAGGTGATTTTTCATCCCTTTTGGAGATGGCGGAGTGCCAGCGGTAGAATTTATTTTGTCATTTCCCTATATTCATGGGGTTCTTAAGGTAATCGTAAGGACGTACTCGAGTTAAATTGAGCAGTAACCTGATTTCCAACTCCTTCAGCAGCGGGCTTATTCAAAAGATTCTTCGTCTCCTCAACTCTGGGATCGAAATCCCATTTCGAAGTTGTAATCTTACGATTGAGATTTAGGATTGTACGAATATAGTCTTTCAAGACGATATTGACATATAAGCCACAGAGTGTAAGTCTGCCAGTTTGGAAAAGATCATCGTCGTCTTTGTCAAAAGGCAGATTTCTCTGCATCTAGTTTATGCTTTGTGAAATGGTTATTATTGTCGTTGATTCTGAATTTCGAGTTGTTAGTTTTGATATTCAAACATAGAAAGATGGTGAGGAGATTCAAAGATTAACTGAGCAAGCATTCCAAGCACATAATCACGGAATCGGTTTGAACATGATTAAGAAAACTCCTACACCGGGGGGAAATACTAAGATTCTCCTGGACGAAGAACAAATCGGGTTTAAATTTGCCATCTCCAAAATGTGCAAATTGCGTTTTGTTCTTGTTGATTGCAACTATAAAGTGGTGCGAGATCCAACTACCTACTCGTCTTCGATTTCGTCATAATTACCATCATGATCCTATTGCTCATTTGTTAGCTCTCCGATATCTCCAATATTGGCATACGATCAAGAAAAAATCCGGGAATATAGAAGCAAACCTACGGAACGAAAAAGATCATGAATGATAATTATCGTAGCCAAATAAAACAACCGACTACCAATCCCCGCCTGGCTCCCTTTAAACCCTTCCTCTCCACTCTCTCCCATCCCTCTCCTCGTCAAACCATCGAAAAGCTCCCCCCTACTCGGATCAGGTAAATTCTTATTCCTCATCCTTTCCGCCTTTCCCAACCCGGGCATCCTAATATGATTATTTCCGCCATCCGCATCTCTATACTTAAAACTCGCATCCAAGCTCCTCATTTATGGATGCGGCAATGCATGTCAAACCGTATTCACCAGATTAGCTGTTAAATTTCTGCCAATTTTTGAGGATTCGGGTTGAGAAGATAGATGGATAGATAGAAGTTGCACAGTCTTTTCCAGAAGGAGTGCATTATCATTTTGAACCCCTTTGATTCCCGACGAGAAGAGATTGAGCACCGTAGTGTATTTGCATCTTCTGGGGTGATGGGGTTTAGATCGCGGAAGATGTATTGGATGCTATGGGTTGCCGATTCGATTTTGGAGGTGATTATTGCAGTGGTTTTGAAGGTATCGGAGGTTCAGAGGGGCTGGGTTGTAGATGGTTTGGCAGACATGATTGGTGTTGATATTGGTTCTGATGGTGATTTCGATGCGATAATTTCCTTGTGTAAAGGCTCTTGATGCAATTGATGAATTTTCCCAAATTTCACTTGAGATTTCCCTAGGAAACAATCTCGGTATCTTGTTACCAGATGATTCTTTTCCTTTAAGGGTTCATTCATAAGACTCCCACAAACTTTTTACCATTCTCCTCATTCGAACCAACCATCCATATTTAAAATCCTCTCGTCCCTCAATGACATAATATGTGACTCCATGCTAAAGTCCTTTGTGTCTTTCGTACACCTTAATTAACAAGTTACCCAACCTCGCACAGCCTTACACTTAATCTCACAACGCGACTGCAAGATGCAAATGCCCGATGCAAATGCCCGATGCAAATGCCCGATGCAAATGCCTGATGCAAGACCCAGTGGAACCCCCATCCTATATAATAGCGAGAAATGTACGAACCAAAATCAAAGTATTATGATCAATAGAAAAATCTCAGCCCTTCCCCCTACTATAACGTTAAGACTTCCACCTGCGAACTCTCAATTACCAAGTACGTACCAACCCATTATCAATCATCACGTCAAACCCCATTTCAATTCATCTCACCTTCTTCACATTCACATCCACATCCACATTCACATTCACATTCACATTTGGCAGAGTGGTATATAATAAGAACCAAAAGCGTGATACAAGCCCATCACTATCGTCCGTCCCGCTTGTCATACATACATACCCAAATAGGATCTTTCACACACTCACACACAAGGACCATAAACCAAATTTGGTATCGTCCTCAAATAGGCAGGTATGCATTTAGATATTCTTAGTTGATTGTGTTCAATAGCAACCCTCAACATTCACTAAAGGCTGATTTGGAAAATTTTGACTTTGATTACAACACCAAATGAACAAAT
The DNA here is from genome assembly GCA_002162495.1 of Myriosclerotinia curreyana. Classification (NCBI taxonomy): domain Eukaryota; kingdom Fungi; phylum Ascomycota; class Leotiomycetes; order Helotiales; family Sclerotiniaceae; genus Myriosclerotinia; species Myriosclerotinia curreyana. The sequence goes on along the minus strand of NGKJ01000079.1, from coordinate 135,551 downwards.
GAACGCGAGCACAAAGTACAACATCACATCTTCACCGGGAAGCGAGATATATACGAGCCGCCGGTAATTGAAGTACCTGTACCTCTCAGCGGACACCATAATCCTCGGTGCTATTTCAAAATATGTAAATGTCTCGCTCAATAAGATCTCGGACTCGAAAAGATATTTAATTTCGAAATTCAATTTCCTTCTAAAAAAAAAGATTAATAGCTGAGGCGAATCCAAATCGACCTCTTTAGACTTTCGTATGCATCCAGACTCCCGCTAATGCATATAAAACCACCGTCGTTGTTATTTTGTCAAAATTGTGCCTAGAATTTTCCCGTTCATGTACGCCCCCATTTTACATCCCCCAAGTCATCTCTGAACGCCCTGTAAATGCTCCCAAAACAAATCTTCAGTCGTCCTTCCAGAATGAAGTGTCAATCCTCTTTCACAATACATTTCCCTTCTAACCACTTTGCAAATTCTACAGAAGGGATATCCACGGCCCTCCAAAAAATATCTGCTGCCCAGAAAATAGGTATTGCCAAACCAAGCATCCCACCCCACCAAGCGAATGTTCGAGACCACATACCGCTATTCTCGCGTCCACCCACTGCCCACCAAACATACGGCATCCATCGATGAGCAAATACATCGAGGAATGGCCCATGCATTAGGTACAAGGCATAGGAAATGTTGGCAAGATATTGCGCAGGTCCAGAAGTGAAGAGCTTTTGTAAGAGAGGAAGTTGTTGACATGCAAAGACAACTTGCATGGCCCCTAGCGCAAACCAAGAAAATGCTTGTTGCTCCCCTCGCAGCTGAGACCAGTATGGCTCCATGGTGTAAGGTGCAATTCTACTAAGTCCAGGAGTCTTTAGTACGTTGTTGTTCGGCCATCCTGCGATCCACATGGCAAAGATAAAGTTGGCGGTCCAGAATGCATAAACGGCTGACGTCTTCCATGAATTGAAAGATTCTTCATCCACGGTCGGCATCTCCTTGTTAGAATCTCGTTCAGCCCGTGCCTGTTGAATAAGTCCCACTTCTGCCACCAGCGCACCACCAATGAATTCGAATGCAGCCCATCGTCCACACTTGAGACTGTATAGCATAATGACAACGAACATGAGAAGACGAATCCAAACTTTGCATCTGGCCAAGCCCATAATGGTAACGAAGAGGAGCATAGATTGGGCCATCTCAATGGGAATGGTCCAAACGTGAACATCATACTTTGGCCACCACATTTTGTCCCAGTCCCAAGAATAGCCTATCGTCCAGATTGCATGCATCCAGTCCATAAATTGGAGGGAGATAGTCTCGAGACCCTCTACCCTGACCCAGCGCATGCGAATAAAGATCATGACCATGAACGTAGATGCAGTAGTTGGTAAGAAAAGTCGCAATCCCCGACGGAAGACAGATGATGATAAAGTTGTTTGAAGAGCAGCATAGTTATGTGCCCGGGCTAGCTTCAAAGGTTTTAACGATAGAACGAATCCGGATATAACGAAGAAGATATGAACCATGGGTCGCCCGCTATAAAGTACTCGAAAGAAAGGAAGTTGCATGAAAGAGGATGGAACAGGGTCATCTATTGGCAAGCCATATGAGGGTATCATAAATTGTACGTTTTCTTCGGTGAAATGACAGAAGAAGACGAATAGGGAAGCAACTCCACGAAGACCATCGAGGTAGGATGTAGCGTATAATCGATGGGGCTTAAAATGAGCCGGTTGAAGTCGACGTTGGATAGGCGAGGGTATGAGAAAGAAGAGGAATCGTGTGAATGACAATTTCAATTGAGAGAGTGTATCATCTTTGGTAGCTGCATAGGGTGCTGATGACGACGGGGAATACCCATTTGCATGGATTAATTCGTAGTTTGGCTCATTTTTATTTGGTAAAAGGCCTCCAACCAAAGCTCGAAGTGATCTTAACATGATGACCTCATATATGTCACTGCAGCTTCAATGATATGAAGCCAGACAAGAAAAGTAGAAAAGTAGAGACTGATGTATCAATGGACTTGATTTTGTTTTTTTTTTGTAGATGGCCGATATTTGTCCTTCTGAGTTGCAGATGTGTGGAACACTTGGGTAAGGTTCTGTAATAAAGTTGAGTGATCTTGGGTCCTTGGAGGTGTTGTTGTGTCACTTGTGTGACAAAATAATTCCCCAAATTAATAACGTCGTGTTACTTTAAACACTTTAAACGTCGTGTTACTTTGAAATAGACGAATAGGAATTTTCGGAATTTTCTAAGCAGGAGATTTCGAAATCAAATCGTTCGGGTTGATGCAACTTGCTGCAGGGGGAAAAAGATCAACGCCACTTGATTTTATACTCTGCACGATGTGTTTTGTAAGGGCAGAAAGAAAGTAACCAAAGGCGGAAGAAAAGATCTGAACTTTTGGAGAAAGAGCAAGATTTAAATGGAAAATGGCAAATGGCAAATGGCTTTAGACAAGTATGTATGTATGTAAGTAATTGTGACAATTGAACTGAACTGAAGTGAATGAAGTGAATGATCTGATGTTGAAGATGGTACTTGTAATCCCGTACTGCCAGCGTATGGTAAGTGAGTAAGTAAATAAGTAGGTAGGTTGTTTGTATTATTTGTTTGATCGACGTGTGGAGTTGTGCTGTTGAGTACCGGTAGTGGTAGTTGTACTCTAGTACTAGGATCGATCTTATTAAGCGGGAGGGAGGCTTTGCCAATATCCGTTAGTGAGTGTGGAATGTAACAGCAGCAGCAGCAGCCATTTATGGTAGCTTTGAAAAGAGGAGGGAGTGAGAGAGAGAGAGAGAGAGAGAGAGGAAGAAGATAGAAGATGAACGTCGAGGTAGAGAGAAGGGAGAAGGTATGAAGGTATGAAGGTATGAAGGTATGAAGGTGTGGAAGCGGAATATCGGAAACTAGAACTGAACTAGCAGGATTTCTTATTGAGGAAGTCAAAGTTTGATGGAGAGATGGAGGAGGAGGGGAGGGGGTAATATTATCTCCTATATAATAATACCTACCTACCTTAAGTAAACGTTTTAATTATTTAATCAATGATTGATTCATTTAGCTGATTAGCCAATTAGAATTAAATTTGATAATAAATACATCAAAATCTCTTATACTCGTATTGTAATTGTAATTATAATTATAATTATAATTATAATAAGATAAATAGGTAAGCTACTAATAATCTCATACGAAAACTTAATTAATTTTAATAAAGATCTACTTGCAAACCCTATACCTATATATATAAGATTATATATAACCTTTCCCCTTTCTACCAATAACATATTTCATCCCAAGTTTCCTTCTTTATTATTATTTGAAACGCGAAAAGTTCTTTTGATCTTCAGGGTCGAAAAAAGTGGTCATGTTATGCTTAATATTACTATTCAACAACCATTTAAGTATTTGAGTACGTATGGAATAATGTTCATAACCTCATTCATCACAGATTACCACCACATCGTGATCATTACCTATCGAACTTCACTTCACTTCACTTCTTACTATGAAAGCCATTCAGATTTCAGGATTCTCAATTGACTACCTGTCAAGTTACCGATTTTGTGGTCAAGAAAACATTGAAGTTTATAATGTTACAGTACATGGAAACATGGTCACACAACTCACTCAACAGGCCAATCATTCCAGCTCAGGGAAGATGGCGAAATTCAAGAATATGAAATAAATACCTACCTACCTATCTACCTACCATTTCACGACCCTGGGTTCCAGTACTTCGTACTTCTCCACCCAACCCAAAGTCGAAACGCATAGCTTCACAAAACGAACCTCTGTGACACTTTCGGTTCGGGATTTTCATGGACCTTCAACAATACTTTCCAAATCTTTGGAAGTCTAGGTTTCAGTTCTGGGTAATTGGTTCTATCATAAGCACACGGAACAAAAAGGTTCTTGTTGCATTGTGATATCAAATCTTTGTTTTTAATTCCTATTTTTTCGAGACCACAGATTGAAATGTTGGAATTGGCAGGATTTTATTGGGTCACTGCCATACAAATTAATGGTGCCAAGCGTCATCTTTGAACCATACAATTGGATCTCGTTGGTATGGGACCATCGAGGCTTCGAGCAAGTATCTGAGTATGTGTTTGCAGTGTGTGAAGTTCGTATTTTATACCTACCAATAATCATGGCCACTCAAATTGCGGCGGACCTTGAAAGAGAAAGGATGCGATGTATATCAAGGAACAAGAGAGAAGATATGTTGTCAATTTGTCCTGGGTCTGCCGGCGCTCTCAAGTGAGAGTTTTGCATGATCCAAACAAACAACCAAAAAGTTTCGATGTATTTACATGTGATTTTAAGGACATTCATCTGTTTTGGAAGCATATTCATCGCAAACTCGGTGAAGAAATGGAAGGTGTAGTGGCGCTTCTAAACCAAAACACATGGATTGTGGGTTTGTCACGGTGGACCGTGGTTTTCATGACATACTCCTATTTCTGATAGTCATCGAGCTTGCATACTGCATCAAAAATACAGTATACTGCAGCTCTTGGTTTAAGCATAGTCTTGTACATTAATATATGTGGGTGGATATTTGGGTGGTGTTCAACTTCCGACTTACCGCAGTCCTACTAGCTTGGTTGAAGAATCTTCGACGAGTTGAATACTGATAATCAAGGCAATTCACATGGGTGGATGATGAGTTAATGTAAAGAATAATATCAATTTCAAGTCACAGTCGGACATCAAAAACAAATCCACAAGACACACTTCCAAAACACTCTCCTGTGAGATTCTAGGCCGTGTGTTTTCCCCTCATGCGCATAGAAGAGATGCAAGGGTGATGTATTGACTTCTTGTAGATATTCAGGAGTGTATATCTGCATGATCAGGCTGTCGCGCATGAAAGCTGCCCTCCGTACTTCAACATCCCATCAGCTCACCCGGGCGTCGATTTAGGCAATGTATCTCGGATCATGGTGTCCCGGAGGAGGCAGTTTGGACGGTCAATCGATGGCTCGGAATAGCTGCGAAGTAAGAACAGTCCAGATATTACAGAATATTAATTGACATGCGTGTAATGTTTATAATTAGATAACTCTCGGCACATCAATCTGTATTTACCACACATACATCTCTCACTACATCAATCAGTCTCAATAAATGAGAAATTCTACCCCCGCATACACACGCATATATATCTTATGCTCAAATCTTCACCAGAAGTAATAAGAAAATGGCGCGACCTTACGATGGCAAGTTCCAGCAACAGGAGTCGATAAACATGATGACGACGATAGCTGTGTTAGGTGTGGAGGATTATCGGGATGTGGCATCTGAGGGGGCTCAGCAGCTGCAATAGGTTTCGAGTGGAATTGCTTGAATCTTGACGAAGGAGTACCTGGGTCTTTGGAATTGATTGTTTGCTGCTATATTGTGAATATGCATGTTGTAAAGATGAGAAAAAGACTTCATGTGCTTATTGCTCATAATCTCATCACTCACAACCCCATCACTCACGAACTCATCATGAATATCGGGAAGCTGTCAACCAGGCAACTACTTCGAGCAAGCCTGAAGTTCCGAGCACACATTACTTTGTCATCGCCTAGTTCCCATGCATGGAATTGGGTGATACGAGAGCCCACTCTGGACTTTCCAATACCGTTGGATCGTCCCATGTGATAGATGTTATTTGAGATGTGAGGGCTCAACGCTTACGGGCCTTCCATCCTTAGAGCAATGCTCTGATTTATTATTCCTGCTTAAATACTCAACAATTTACTCTTTTCCACAAATACAACTGTCATCAAATAAAGTATTTCGACTTGTTGCATTGTCATTGTTCACAGATTTCACATTGAATCAACTTGCACTCAACAATGTGGCACAGAACGAGACTCGGACTACTGGAAATGGATCTAGTGTCCATGACGAATCGCTAAACATCACTGTTACTGGTTGGTGGGGACATAGTGAACTGAAAGGATCATACGAAGAGGCTGGAGTAGGTTATGGGTTGGACAAAAGCTAAAAGAACGGCTTTGGTAGACGAGCGTATGAAGGACAGGGATGGGCCAAATAAAGATGGGGGTGATGATGGAAACAGAGAGAAAAGCGATAGAGCGTGGGCCAGAAAGCAGAGCTCAAGATGTCGAGAATCGGGAAATCTCAAATACGCAAAGAATTCCAAAATTCCAAGCCAGAGCAATGTCCCTACACCTTGAGGGGGTGAAAGGGCCACATCTCGTGTGCATTGTCGGTCACAACAATTCTCGTAGTAGCGAGGGGTAGACTTTTTGGCTCGGAAGCTTGAAGTGTGGTACGAATTCCCAAAACTTTTTGCATCTCTTCTAATGGCTGGACTTGCCTGGAACTACTTTCAATGGAGTAAGGCCGTACGCGTTTTTTAAGGAGAGTGGTTTTTTGCTCCAAGTCCCCAGAACATGTACGTTAACGAACGCTTTTTTTAATAAACAAACAAATGTTTGCAACGGAATCTTGAGAGTTACCAAAAGGTGGGTTGTCTTGTTGGTGTAAGCTGCTATCAAGCTGCAATGGGGGGCAAGATTTTACACTTTAGTTGCTACTTGGCAATAGCATCACTCTATGGTAGAATGAATGGAAACACGATGGGATTTTGGTTCAAGTTTCGCCTCAAAGATGGTTCTGATGGTAATGGCTGCTACTGATAATGATGATTTTTTTGTGCTTGTGCATTTTATTATTCCATATAACGCAAAGGTCCACCTCACTGATGCAACCCGGATATTCATCGAAACACCAACGTACACATAATACGAAAAATGTTCGACTTATGTATTCATTCACCTTGGAATCTTTCGAGTGCCTTCCACAGAAATTGATGACTGTTGCCCATGCTTCATTTGTTCTTTCACAAGCCCTCCAACTTCGCCTCTCCCAACCTTAACCTAACCTACAAGAATGCAACCAACGCCAAAGCACTACCAACGCTTATACCAACAACTGCCCATCCCGTCTTAACAACCTCAGCATTCTTGATAGTTTTTCCCATATCCCAAGCCAAATGTCTCAATCCATTGAAAGAATGATACGTGAATGGTAAAGCCAGAGAGAACTTAGCAAGAACCTTCGCAGCTAAAGGCCAAGCTCCAAATGCAGCCACCATACTAGCAGTATCCAAGTGCCAACCGAATAGAGGCGAAACAAGATATGCAGCACCGAAAACGTAGAAACCACCAGAGAGAATACAACCAGTAATACGGTTGAGAGCGGACAAAACCCATGGAATTTGAGGTTGATAGATTGTGAGATGGGGGGAGGTAGGTCGTAGTTTCCGTTGCTCGACGAGGATGTTGTAGCTATCTTTGGGGGTTAACTTTTGGGTGGTTACTGGTCTTAAAGAATGTTTAGTTATTGTCAAGCTTCTGGGAATTGGTATGGAGGGGCAAACCTAGTTTGCATTGATGCGCCAATGGCTGCGGGAGCTGCGAGCCTTCGCATGGCTAACTGGGAGATAAGTGATGGCTGGCCAGCAGCAACTACGAGGAGTGTTAGCAGATGGGCGATATATAGAGTCCGTAGTTCGAGGTGGGATGGTATTCAGGTAGGTAGTGAGACTTACGCCGGCGCAGCGATTGTTGAGTTGCTCTTTGTGAAAACATTTTGATCAAATTGATTATGTTCCTAACGTTGTCGCAGAACAATTGAAAGGGATGGATTGCACGACACTAGGATCTTGATATTATTATCGTCGTTGATGCGGAAGGTATCGGTTTCCGGCGCCTCGGTTATGTCTCTACAAAATTTGACGAATCAAATCTCGAGAATTTCAAAGACGTCAATGACTAAGATTCTTTGACACGTGATCCAAAAACTCGGGTCCTTTATCAACGAAATTTTCGTGTCAAAACTTCTTCTTTCTTCTTCATGAGCATCAATCCACGACGCTGCTTGATCTTCAAAGTGGTAGCGATAGAGGATATGACACGCCGATAGCGTTATGCTATTGGTATCGTCATACCATATGTTCTAAGAAGGAAGGATCTGTCGTTAATCTCGACCTCGAGGAAATTAATCTCGTTGTTGTTTCATTTTATGATCTATATATCCCAGCTTCCAAGCTGGTTGCTTTTGTACTCAGGTGTGAACCAGAATATCTTTAGTGGTACAATCTTGCTCAATGTCTGTCTATATAATATCATGTCCCGTAAATATGTTCTTGAAAGTATTTTGATTGACTGCTGTCGCCATCTACACTTCCGGGCATAATTATCATCGTGAGCTCTTCTATAAATTTCAGTAAATTAAATAGAGCCCTTATACTACGTACAATTCATTATTACTGGCGTGGCTATTCAAATCTTGCTACAGTATCAACTTGGAAAAACTATTATCCATCTGCCAAGGTGTGTGCGGGGTTGATCAGACCCAAATCTACAACCTTTGAATGGCTACATCTCCTGCACTTTAATATACAATGGACTATGATTCAATAAAAGCTTCGGGAGTTTTCCTCCGCCATCCCGAATGTACTGGTCTTCACCCCGCAAACTGCTCCAAGTTAAGTTTAACGTCACTCATGTATCGTTGGCATCATGTCTTTGCAAAGGGTAGATGCATGTCTTTGCATGGGGTAGATGCAAATCGTCTCCAAAATATGATAAACTCTACCCCCGCAGTCTGTATTTAGCCGGGCAATATGAGATCATCCGGAACATGAGGTTTTGAAGAATCTATAAAGCTCAATCTCGCAAGTTGCGAGGGCAAGTGAGTTTTCAGGCTTGGTGGATGCAACTCATTACTCCTCGTTCTTTGAAACGATGCTCTCCTCTAAGATCAATTGCCTATTTGGCATTCATATCTTCTTTCGTTTGGCAAATTGTACAAGCTCTCCAATTGCTACTGCTACCAATACCTATTCTACCAAGGTCTATAATGTATCCGCCGCGACTACAACATTGACTTATCAGTATACTAACGAGGAATTGGCTATGCTATGGAACCAAGTGGGATCAATTGCAGTAGGGCCAATCACGACAACGGTGGAACCAACGCCAGAACCTTCATCATATCCTCGTCCAGGAAAGTTCCATCCCTTGGTATGTCAATGTCCCATAATTGAACAGCACGTGCATGTCTAATATTTGCAGATACCAACCTATGATACCTCACTCAATAACCAAACTCTACCCGATGATTTTATCTGGGGTTTAGCTGCGAGTTCATATCAAATTGAAGGAGCTGCAAAAGATGAAGGCAAAGGTCCCTCGATTTGGGATTTGATCGCACATCGGGATTATGGAGTTGTAGCAGACAACTCGACGGGTGACATCGTGGCTAGTCATTATTGGCTATACAAACAAGATTTTGCTCGTCTTGCTAGCCTGGGAGTCCCATACTTCTCTCCATCGTTCTCTTGGTAAGTGTTATATGAAATTTCGAAGTGTCCGACTGCTAATATGAGGTAACTCAAGGCCTAGATTTTTCCCATTCGGAAATGGACCCGTAAATCAACAGGGTGTTGAACATTATGATGATGTTATTGCTAGTATGGTTGCTAATGGAATCAAGCCTGTTGTCACATTGTTTCATTGGGGTATTTTCATCAGTCATGTAGTTGACTTTCAGCATGCTAATGCATTTTAGATACACCACTCGCACTATTCAATTCATACGGAGCCTGGACCGACGAGAGAATTGTAGATGATTTCTTCAATTATGCAAAGTTCGTCATCAGTAGATACGATAAATACGTACCAATTTGGTATACATTCAACGAGCGTGTGTATCCCCTCACATAGCGCACATTATCTCTCGTCCTAACTCTCATCCACAGCTCAATATTGCAACTGGCAATACTCCACATATCCCGCCGGAAACACCAAAGGAAACTACCCCGCATACCATAACATAACAGGAGGTCTCCCAGCCCGCATCGCCTGCTCTCACTTCAGTATTCTAGCACATGCCAAAGTCGCCAAATGGTACCACGAAGAATTCCACGGAGCCGGTCGCATCACATTCAAAAACTCCGGAAACTATTACGCGCCCAACACTACCTCCGACGCAGACCTTGACGCCGTATCTCGCAACTATGAATTCGCCTTAGGCTGGTTCAACGGCTGTTGGCGCGACGGGGATTATTCTCCCATGTTAAAAGAAACACTGGGATCACTCCTTCCCGAATTCACTCAGGAAGAAAAAGATTTGATAAAAGGAAGTTGTGATTTCTTTGCCATAGACGGCTATACCGCTTTCCTAGGTACATCCATCCCCGGCGGCTCCGCAGCCTGTGCATCCAATTCTTCGGATCCAGCCTATCCCGAATGCGCAGGTTCCAGTTCTCTCGCCGCAGATGGATTCCCGCTAGGACCGGCAGCCGATGAAGGAGTAAATTGGTTAAGTAGTACACCGTTAGGTATCCGCCTATTCTTGACCCATATTACGAAAGAGTTGTTTCCGACAGTGGGTGATATTGTGGTGAGTGAGTTTGGGTTTGCGGAGCCTTTTGAGGGGGAGATGGGTACTCTGGGGGAAGTACTATGGGATTTGAGACGGGCGGACTATTATAGGGGGTTTTTGGATAATATTCTTGCCGCGAAGGTTGTGGATGGTGAGTTTTCCTAATTAATAAATTAACATTCAAGACTTGTGCTAACGGTTGATCTTAGGTGTAAATGTCACTGGTGCATTTGGCTGGGCTATCTTCGACAATTTCGAATGGTTCGCGGGGAGTAAAGTGAAATTTGGGCTGCAGTGGTTGAATCAGACTTCTTTGGAACGTATCCCGAAAGCTAGTATGTTCCAATTTTTGGACTGGTTTGAGATGCATGGAGGAGTCAAGCTGGGCGCGGGTAGTCCGGGAAATGTTACAAAGAGAAATTTTGGTTGAAATTTGAAAGGAGAGGGTTATTTAGATAGAGTCAAGAATACAGGTCGCTTATTTTTGAAGCCGAGGATTTATTTACTCATCTAAGACATACTCTTCATCTTAAACACTATTTAAAGGTCTAATTATCTAATTTTTCTGCGAAGCCTTTATCTTCAAGCTCTTTCGAGTTCTCATCCGGGACGAGCGCAACTTCAGACCCGGTGCCATTAGAATCAGCCCCCAAATTATTCCAAGCAGCTTTGTTCTTCTTCCTCTCTCCCGCTCCATCGCTTTTATACTGATAGCCCCTAATTCTAGGTCCTTGCCCGCTCTTCTCTGGAAGTTCACTATCATATACTCTGGCAAATTCCTCACAGTCTTTTTCGAATGTGCCTTCTTTGATACTCTGTCGTATTGAAGTAAAGAATTCCGAAAGAACAAAATGGTTATGAACTTGGAGTAAGACCCAGCCAAGCATTTCTTTAGCGGAAAGTAGATGCTGGATGAATGCTCGGTGATGTGAAGTACATGCATAGCATTTACAGGATTCATAGAGAGGAAGTAAAGAAGTAGCGTGGGCTGAAGTCCACATGTCAATACCTAGAGGAAGGACTGAACCACCTTCGTTTGAAGTTTGAGATGTAGTGGGTGATGGGAATTCGAAGGTTAATGCAATGCCGGCATCTGTAGCAAAATTGATGAATGGGATCGTGAAGACGTCCATGCCGAGTGAGATTTGGCGAAGAACGTGATGTGGGGATGATGGCTCATCAAGGGAAAGTCGAGGGAGTGAAGACATAGTTGTAGTCTCTGGAATATCGGGAAGAAGATTCGAATCATAGAAAGCTAGACCTGAAACCTCATCCATGAGTTCGTCGGATATGTAGTTTATATACTCCCATTGACTTTGGTAGTCTATGGGCAGTACTGGAGCAAAAACAGGCTGTTCTTTATCTTTGTCAGTCAAAAGCTGAGCCAGCCACTGTCCACTTCTATCGCCCATCTTGGCGGTGCGCTTTGCTCCCGCTATGGTACTATAGGGTACATCGGCAAGTGCAATAGCGATATCCGGACGTAACTTTTCAATTGAATCAATATAGGACTTATTGGAAAGGGGTTGAAATCCTGTCGAAGTGAAGACAGAAATGGCTGTATTGCTATTGCCATTGGGAGCTGTAACAGCTGGCGTTCGTCTCGGTGCCAAAAGAGATATGGTTGACCTAGACAAGGCAGTGAAGGCATGAAGAGGTGGTTCTGCTCCAGGACAGCTCAAGATAGGAGATATGGTTGTTTTATTGCTCTTTTCTATGACTAGAAAAGATCAGGCCGGAACGAAAATAAACACGTGATAAAAGGATATGAAACCTACAGTCTTCCAACGCGAAATGGACACCTGGTACTCGTGCATGTGCTGCAATCACATCTGGCGTCATATGAGGTATAACACCTCTAGATGCGATGGCTATGAAATCTGGGGTTTCCAGTTCCTTCCGTCCTTCCACGGTAAGTCTTCCGAGTCTTGCTCCAGAGTTATTATGCTCCAAGGTACTCAAGATTTGGAATCCAAGTCTCGTGGAGTTCTTGGGAGCCATGTTGATGGCAGACATTTCGTTATGTGAAACAAGAGGTTCAAGCAAAGATGTCGATGAGATATCGCCAAGATACTGAGTTTTCTGCAGGCCAGCAACCCTCAGATTCTATACAGAGCGTCCAAGTTTTTGAGACAAGCACTTGCAAACTTCACAGACATCTCAAATTTTGTGATATGGGACAAAAACTGTACGTTGGCGTCGAGAACATGTATATGTGACTTAGAGTATATTTTTTCGTATGCTAAAGGCTTGAACAGTACTAGCGTCGGAGGTCAAGACGCTATCCTATAAATGGTTAGATCATCTAATTGAGCCTACCTACCTTATCCTTATCAGTAAGCGTACATTTCTCGAGTACGAAGTGCGAACGGGAGGAAGTACCTTTCGAGTCGAATATCAACCTTTAGTACTTAACTCTCTTTACCCTCAACTGTTGCATTGTTTTGTTGTTTTTGGAGGACTTGAGCTTGCTACACATTTTCAATTGCTATTCGGCTCAAGGTTTATCAAGCCCAATTTGTTATGTTAAGTAAGGAAATAGCATCAGTACGCGCAACCTTCGGGACTCTCGGATCAAGACAATTTTGATCTTGAGGTTATTACTATCAAGACAGAATGGGAGATCGGAATGGTCACGACAATGGCAGGCAGCCTTTCACAGACAATGACCATCCTGATGATCCAATTGAAGATCCCGCACTGACCCAGCTCATGCCCATGAACGAATTATCAGACGACGATGCTTCTCCTACACCTCGTTTCTTACAAGACCAGTCTTCCTCTCGATACCTTAAATGGGTTCCAATTCCTGTCAGACGTATCAGTAAACAAGCCGCCCATTGGGCTCATGGCCCAGATCCACCGCGCATAAACGTCGTTAAGCCATGGCTTCCATGGTTACAGCAAGCACCATTGCGACTTTTGGACCAATATATACCGAAGAGGAGGCATAGGATATCACTTCTCGTCGCGTATTACTTTTGTTGGATTTTAACATTTGCTCTGGTCTTACGCCAGAGCACACTTGCTACCGAGATAGAGGAATGGGGAATACCTGGAAATATTGGATGCGGGCATACATATTGGGTAGCTGGAAATAAGTGTGGATTGAATGGAAATGACTGTCGCCCTTTCAATGGAAGTGGCTTCGCATTTCGATGTCCCGCAAACTGTGCCAGTGTAAAGGTACTTAATCCTCGAGCTGTGGGAGCGCAGGAAATAAATTACAGGCCCTTAGTCATTGGCGGACCTACAGACGACGATACCACTGCAGTCTATCGCAGTGACAGCTTTATTTGCGGGTCCGCGATTCATGCTGGGGTCATCGACAACACTAAGGGAGGTTGTGGAGTTGTGAATCTGGTCGGAGAACGCCACAATTATCAGAGCTCGAATAAGCATGGGATCAAAAGCATTGGTTTCGATTCAACATTTCCGTCGTCGTTTGCATTCCAGAAAGGAATCATTTGCAAAGCCAAAGATTCGCGCTGGTCGCTACTCTTTGTTTCTCTTACATTTACAGTACTGCTATCGATCTTCACAACCTCTCCTGGTATTTTTTTCTTTTCCATCTTTACCGGACTCTTTGCTCATACTGGTCTTGGTTCTGACCCACCTTATCATACTACAATGGCCGGATTGGTTTCAAACATATTAGGGAAGTTCCTACCCGCAGCATTTTGCGCATTCGTCATTTATAAATATATGGGTGTCGAACGTGCCTTGAGTGGGCTCACTGCTCAAATTGAAAAGACCATACTATGGCTCGGTGGCTGCTGGGTGGGAACCCTCTCAAATTACACCTTTGAGTGGATTCCTATCCAACGGTTGAATGCCCACGATATTAATCAACAGCCAGGTGCTAAACTTGCTCTGATGCTTATCATTGTATTCCTTATCGTTGTTATCGTGAAACAAGTATTTTTCTTCCGCATGGAAGGCCGTCTAATTCGCTTTCTCGCGTTGTATGGGATATTTGTTACCGCCATACTAGTATCTCTTATGCTTCCCGGCCTCAGTCTTCGAATACATCATTATATTCTTGCTCTTTTGCTGTTGCCGGGCACCAGCATGCAAACTAGACCTGCACTTCTGTACCAAGGATTATTGGTTGGCTTGTTTATCAACGGCATTGCACGATGGGGATTTGATCCTGTGCTTCAGACTCCCGCGGCGCTTCAAGGAGATGCGAAACACAATTCTGCGCTACCCAATATAACACCTCCGAAAATCTCAATGGGTACCAATGTCTCTTCTATATCCTTTTCCTGGCTTCCTCCACCTGAACAATTTGACGGCATCAGTGTGCTGGTTAATGATGTAGAACGTTTCAGAGGATACACCGATGAAGGATTTGCAACTGATAGGCATTTCGTCTGGCATAAGAATTCTTCTTTACTACAGCCAGAATACTTTAGATTTGGTTATATGCAAGGCTCTAGAAGTTGGGACTATACGAAAGCAGGAACTTGGCATGCTGATGGGACGTGGACGAAAATGAAGAAAGGACCAAGTAAGGTCAAGAGTAGATCGTTAGACGGAGAAGTCTTCACTGTATAGAATCAACATTGTTTTTTTCTTCATATAACTACTACATAATTTCACTCCATTGTCGGTAAGTTGACCTGAATCATGGCAGCGTGACAAGTGATTTCGGCAAGCGACAAGGAAGTGGCGTTTGTTGTGTCTTCCGTTTCAGGCGTTATTTTCGAAAAGTCGTCCGTCACGGAATCGTTCTGACGTTACCACTCTATATTTCATCTCAAACATCAGATAATTCCGTTTCCATCCCTTTGCCGCCACCCAACACATTAGCATGCATTATGCTTGCTTTTGTTCCATATCTGCCCCCATTGGAGCTAGCCGTAGTTTAGTAAGGTGTCTGTATTTTTCCCTGAGCAAAATTTCGACAACATTGCAAGAGCCATCGCACATAAGATTGTATATAAATTTGGAGTACCTTTGGCGATGAGAGATGTAGACATTTCGCAATAAGTATGTAATGTTTGAAGTTCTTTGGCTGGGCACGCTGTTTGGGATTTCAAGTCACCAATCTGAGATGAGGGAAAAACCATCTCGTTCTGGGAGCTATAGGAGTTTGGGTGCAGACGTCAAAAAAAAGCAAATACTTGCCCTGGTCTATTTTGTGTAACCACACCACCCTTTGGAATTGTATGGCCTTGAAGTTCATCGTCTGCTCTTAGCGGGTGGAAATTCAAGAATGTGGAATGATCCAATGCATTTGATGGAAAGTTTGAGAGTTTTGATGGAACGTTCAAGAGCATAAGAGTATGGAAACAATGAGAGTAAAAGTCACTGGGAAATCAAAATCATTTTGACTTTTTCTCCTCATTTGTTCTTTACCAGCAGTATATGAAAAAATGGCAATTGTGAATCTTAGTATCCCGACCTCGTCTCGAAGCTTGAGATCTAACTTGGCGAAAAATCTCAAGTCCTCAATCCCATCTTAAACCTGCCACTGTATTTTCTGAAATTTTGAGCCTTCTTTTCTTTGAGGAGCTTTCCAACTCGACAATTCCATCCCATCACTAATACTAGTAAGGTCGTTCTGATCCACAAAACTGCTGCTTCCAACAAAATCGTCTGCAGTACATTGACATTTTTGTGAATATGCGGTTGGATGGCCTTGAGAAATGGGTGCTTTGACAGTCCTGCCCTCATTTGAGCTGTCTTGTATTTCCCGCCTGGGAATCTCGCAGTTGGAGCTTAATTATCAGGCTCGTAGTTCAATGTGTAATGCAAGTGAGCATCCTCCAGATCTATCTCATATATGATCTTTTTCGCTAGCTTGTGGTCGTGTGATTTGCAGATATCAGACTCGTAGGCGTTGTTACGGGAGTATTGAGTCTTGCCGGCGACCCCGTCTTGAGAGCCCACTATCTCCCATTTGCCTTCATCGCAGATACGACAAAATACCTCGATATCCGAACAACGTTTAATCGGAGATGCATTCACAATCTATCATTAAGATTAGCGTAAAGGGTTCTCCTGGAACAACATATGATTCTCCAAGGGAGCTACTCACTCTCACTCTCACATATCGTCCCAAGCGTTGAATATGCATGTGGTTGAGACCATCGATCTCGCTATCAGCAGTGCTACTTATGTCCCTCATATCGTCCCCTACCTTCTCAGTCTGACCATCTACTTCCATCCAGCAATCAAATTGCTCGATTTGAGTGTCAAGCAAATGGCCGAGAGCCGGAGCATTAGACCTGAAAAGTATTGTTGCAACAACATCAACTGTAGACAAATCGTGTGGTACCTTGTCCCTTTCCTCGCCTGCATTCCATTTGATGATATGTGGGTATCCTTTAGGCGTATCTGCGGGAAGACTGATATTTAAGTTATAGTTCAAGTCAACTCGTTTTGTGGTCCCTTCTTTGATGTTTGAGTCGGCCATTTTTGTATGAAAGTGGTGAAGTTGAAGTGGGAAAGATCGAATTCTTCTATCCTAAGAATAAGTACCGGTAGGGAGCTTCAAAAAAAAGAAAAATATTGATCACTAGGTTCGGGCTATAAGTCATATCCAAGCAACCCATCAAAACCTGCAACCTGCCGAAGTAGTTTCTTATTCAAGCCTGCAACTACATGCTACTACAGTACATGGGTTAGTCTGCACACTGCCACACCCAATCAAGTTTACTTTGTCTCTTTCACCTTCTCATTAATCTTCCCGGTGTCTCTTCCTCGAAGCAGGTGTTATTTCTTTTAATCGAGTTTTGGAGCATCGATAATTGTGCTTCGAGCTCGGTAAGCCTTACATTCGTATTGTCATTTCGAAAGTGGTAGAGTTGTTTGTATATATACTTAAAGCTCTTAACTTCAATCCGAAATCTTTGAGGGGTCCTTATGAATTCCGTCCATTTGATATCTTCTCCATACCTTCAGCTTCAGGCTTGTACAGTCAATAACACTTAACCATGTACAAAATGACTTTATGAAAAATTATTAATATTTTTTTATATTATAAAATAGCCTTAAATCAGGGGAGTATATTAAACTAATTCTTCTTAAAAAAATATTTATTAATCAATTTAAAATTTAATATAATAAGTATATTTATGTTTCAAAATATTTTGAGAAAAAATTCCGTGCGTTTGGGCCAATTAGATTGTCAGAATTAGTTATCTCCGATGAGGCCGTCGGATATAATAGTACCGGACTTAAATCCGGAGCTCGGATATAGTATTAACCGAAGCGGGTTAAATCGGAATATATCGGGCTAAAGCGGATTGGAGATCGGATTTAAAGAAAAAGTAATTTTTAATCATTTATATTTCAAAAAAAATTAAATTTTCTTTTTAGTATATTTTATTACTTTTAAAAAAATTAAATTAATTTTTGAAATTAATTTTTAATTTAATATACTCTTTTGATTTAGGGCTATTTTATAATATAAAAGAATTGTAATTATTTTTCAAAAACTTATTTTGTATATAGTTAGGTGTTATCGACTATACTCCTAAAAAGAAGTTATTAAATCTTCTAGTAGACACTTTAATACCAGGGTTGGGCATTGAGTAGGGTATACCCGAGGTAACCCGGGGTATAACCCGGGCAATATACTACCCAGCTCTTTCTCCACGGGTAGGGTATAAACCCTATGAAATGCTCTAGGTGTCCGAGGTACCCACAGGTATATAGCACGTAATAGTATATATAGGTGGGGCAATGCAAAATTTCAATAATATTATTGGAATAGTATAATCTGATGTTTTTGATGTCATTATATAGTTAGGAATAACCTCAACTTTAAACGACAACTATAGGACGATCACATGATATATACCCCTGGGTACCCGTCGTATTAACCATCCTATAGAATCTCACTGGGTAGGGTATACTACCCCATGAGGCCAAATACCCGCGGGTAGTTATGGTGCCCAACCTTGCACTCTACCAAGAATCTCTGACCTATAGCTTGTGCCATTACTCCTTCCTGTTCTTTGCATTTATATTCGTCGAGCTGGGATGTCCAATACATGTTGTCCCTATCGGGGCGGCGATCTTGGATACTTGTAATCTCCCATCTTCCATCATCGCAAATTCGATAAGATATTTCGCCGTCCGAATCGGTGCCCACGATCTGATTGCTTGATCAATAAGATATCTTCATTATCGAAGAAGGACTCACTGCAAATCGAACATACTGGCCTAGGCGATGTATGTATATGAACCTGCTAGGATTTTCATCCATGCTACCCTCTCCCCATTCAAAACAACAATAAAATTTTTCCTTTTTTGTGTTGAGGAGTTGATGGAGTGCCAATGAGTTCCACTCGAAAAGTATGGTTGTTAGGACATCAACCAATGACAAATCTTCCGGAAGCTTAGCCTGGTTCGACTTGTGCGCTTTGACGTTGAGGACATGTGGATAACCCAGGGGAGCGTCTCTGGGGAGGTCGAAGCTAATATTGAGGTCAAGTCGTTCACAGAATCCGCCTCCAATATCACTTCCGGCCATTGCTTCGAGTATATTGAAGAAACAGGAGGAAGGGTAGTAAATTCGTTGGCCACAAAAGACAGTTGAGGAGGCAAGTGAAATAATTCAAAATGTACTCTGCGACCTTGATATAGCAGACCTGCAGCATACAAAAAGGATTTGAGAAGTAGGCAAAGCGGTTGAGATATATCCCGCCTTTTAACATGAAGGCAAAAGCACAAAAAAGCAAGTCCTTAATCAACTGCCACTTTTTGAGAATGCAAACGCAACGTAGGGAATGAATACCCGACCAGAATCCCTGAATGTCTCGGCAAATTGCATACTTTCGGGCAAGAGACAAACGAGCATTGCCTTGGAAATCCTTCAAGACTTCAATCTACATACTCCTGCCACACAGGTAAATAGTTTTTGCCACTACAATTACTTTTTATTGGCCGATTATGCGGAAGAGGCAATAAGGAAACCTGCATAGTTAGTGAAACCACTCCAGCAAGGCCCTTCGCACAAATCAGATAGGAATGATGAGGATCACAAGGCAGACGGCAAATCTAGCATGTCCTAAGTTCTGATTGAAGGCTACCAGACATTAGAGAATTCCGAAATGATATCCTGATCCAACTCGTTCCCTGAAATCTCCCTCCCAAAGGCCCGCTCATCCACTCACTGTATCGCTGTCCGAGTCTGATATATCGACTACCCGCTTTCTCTTCTTCGAAGCACCCAACTCTTCCAATGTCGTCCGAAGCGTTTCTTTGATCTCGGCGAGTTCGTTCGTAATCTTCTTCGTAGCCTCGGTGTTCGCCTTTGCTGCCTCTGAACATCCTATTGCCACGGTCTTCTCACTGGCGATAGTGTCGAATTTCTCCATCGGTATATGATGACCTTCTTTCGTGGTGATGTAACATTCAAATCTGGGCGTTTCATGTTTCGGGTCCCATGAGAGGTATTCAAGAAACTGTTTAGTCATGTTTTCTTCGTGTTGGTGAAGCTTAAGTTTCTCAACTGTCTTGTCCTGTTCATCGGTAAAATGTCTCATATAGTCGTACTCGTCATCGTCAATATAATCAGCTGCCATCAACTGCCATAATCCATCATTGTGAATATGGTATGATAGTCCAGAATCGTCCGAAGCAACCTGATAGGGTATTAGTAGAGGTCGTAGCGACCAGCACGAGTACTTACTCGAACATGTTGCCAGGATCGTTCAACATAAACATCAAAGATGTTGCGGTCCTGATATTTTTTCAATCCCCAGAAAAATCGAGGCGTGCTGAGATCTAACAGCTTCGCCAGGGCGGAAGGCTTCCAATGATTAAGTGCAGAGGCTATCACATCTACCATGCTATGACTAGGCGTTGGGAGCTTCCAAGATACACTCCTAGTCTCGTTGGATCCATTCGATGGCCTTGGCTTTTTGATTTCAGGACATCGCAGGTTTCGGAAAGCATTGTAGGAAGGTTTGATGTTAAGGGCCAGAATGTCTTTTTCGGTGCTAGACATCTTGAGTTGTCGACAAGGACAGAGTATAAATGTTCAGTCCCGATGGACTTGACAATATATTCTATACTATAATCAAAAGAAGTAAACGTGAAACTCTCATATAGAGCAAACAGGCTTTTCAGACAGCGACATCAACTCGTTGTGGAAAAGTCGCTAAATCTTTCGCAGATACCCAAGTTCGATATGTGATAGCTCAAACGATTCTACGGAAAGCTACACAGCGGGTTAATACATTGCAGAATAAATAATATTCCTACACAACTAACCCAAAAGAGCATATACATTTCGCTACAAAGCAATCCCAAATTCCAAGTTCAGCTCATACCTTCTTAATCTACCAATCACAAATGACTATAACCAATTAGTTCCGCCGGACCAGCTATCGTGCTTGTATTTTCCGGATCTGCAACATGACAAACAACTTGTGAGACTTTCCAATTTTTCTTCTCCGGTCATAATTCGACCAGGGTGAATGACGTTTGTCATGGTTATGGCTAGGACTATTGGAATGATTTCTAGAATGTAAAAATATGATTCGTGGGAGGAGATAGCACTGGATGATTTATATCCGGTGGAGAATCGGGCCAGGGAGAACAAGACTTGGATCTGGAGGAGAGATTGATTAGTATTTCACCTCAATACGATCATTATCTCATTCTGCAACAAGAAATAAGAACTCACCAAAATAAATCCCAGCCCCCCCAAAATGCCCTCCACCAATGCCCTCCACCCAGTTCCAATCATAGCCCTCCTCCCCAAACCACCCATCTCCCTCGAAAATCCCACCAGAACACCCACAAACACAAAGATCGTCAACATCTGCACAATCAAACCTCCAATATAAACATTATCAGCACTCCTTTGTTCCCACTCCAAATTTCCCCTATGCATCATCGTTGCCCCCACAACCTCTAGGACGAACGCCACTGCGTTCAATACTAAGAATGGTAGTGTAAGTAACTGAACACGAATTCCGAGGAGAGAACGATTTGGAAGGTAGTGATGTACTAAATGGCCTGGTAGGACGTAGTGGTAGGCATTGATCCAAGGCGAGATAGTGAGAGCGAAGATGGAGGACATGAGTTCGAGGACGCTATCGTGTTGGTCGTGGGTTGATAAGATGCGGAGAATGAAGGCTATGAGACCCCAGATGGAAGCTGTGATTATGAAGAAACTGTATACCTGCTTAATTTGTTAATTTGTGATGCTTGGTATTGGGTAGAGCAGAGAGGCAAATACCTTCTTGTAAAAAACAGCCTGAATAACATGAGCTAGAGTGAGAACCCCGAAGATAACAGCAAAAGCTAATGCCGATGTGGAACTCGGATAGTAGTCATAAAGAGCGTTACATGTACCAGGAAGTAGATAACCATTCTTGTCAGGCGTGAGTGTTTGGACGCAGGTAGGAACAGCAAAGGAGACGGTTCTGGCTGGAATCGTCACATGTGCATTCGTTACCCCGAGGATGGTAATGTATTTGGTTGTTAGAAAGTACCCTGGGCTTCTGGCTGCGGTTGAAGCCGTAGTAGTCGCATCACGGTGGAAAATTGTTGGGGAACAAGTGTCGCTTGTGAGTGTAGTGGTAGTGCTCAGAACGAGGGCATTTGTAGCATTAAAGACTACCGATGCGAGTAAGATGAGGCTAGGAAACAACATCTTCATTTCATAGGCGAGAAAGGATTAGATGGTCAAGTCAACGGGGTATCACAGAATAAGAGGGGAAAAATTCACTACTAGAAAACATACGATCATAAAAAAAACCATCTCAATATATGAAGAGAGCAAATAATTATTGGCATCTAAGGGAGATTTTGAGATGCCATAGTCTTCCTTGAGGAGCAGCTGACTAACAAGAAATGAACATATCATTGGCTGGAACGTAAAAGAGACGAGATTTTATATGGCATCGTGGGCCAATGGGGCACCACGGGTTAAGGAGATCTCGCTTACCTATTTACCACTCCAAAAATGGGGTCAATGAAACCGCAGTTTGTCACAATTCTGGGGGATTATCTGCTGACCGTAGTCTATTAAGGCTTTTCTCGGCGGATTTGAGGATGACATGAAGAAGGTTTGTTGTGCTTGTCCTGGCACATTGCGGATCTACAAGGCTGGATTATCTGGCCAGGATCATTGGCAAGCTCCACTTGATTTGTATCTCGCGAATGTATCCCGAAAAAAAAGCGAGTATTGTGTAAAAATGTGAAATCATAACTGCCTTTATTATCCGTGATCCATATCCTGGGTATACATGTTTCGGGAACCCCCCGTATCCAACTCCAATCTTGAATGCAGACCTTCAACTATCCAAATATACACCCGGCACAAAAGAAGCCATGTTAGTTCTTTACCTTTTTTCGAACCATACCAGCTCCAAGCACATTAACCTGGGGTGTCGACGTCGTGGTAGGAGCGGACTCTTGGGGGTCTTCCGTACTCGATTTTCTTTTCTTCCGCACAAGTCTTACATTAAGAGTAGTAACGCCTGCTCCACCCGTCTTATTCATGATCTCTACGACTTTAGTACCTGTGACTAGTTGACCCCAGGTATCGCCCATACTTCCAGTACCCGAGCGAACTTCGTTAATCCATCTTTTGGAGCTCGAGCTTGCTAGTTCGAGATCGGCAAAGTCTAGTCGGAGGAGTAGTTCGTTGATTCGATGGTAGTCTGTTTCGTCAACGATGACTTGACCGCGACCTTCTGGCCTCCAACTATAGTATGCAGTGCTTTCAGGCCTTTCTAGCAGATAATTTTTATTCTCAGTCTTGATACGTGGCTGTCTTGGGATAATAACGCCCGATAATTTCTTCTTTTTTCGCAACTTTACCGAATTTGGGGATTGACTAGATTCCTCCATAAACGGCAGTATATTACTGCGTTCTGAAGGCGACTGTTGAGATTGGAATGAGCTAGTAAAGGATGTCGATGGGCTGGAGATGGCCGTCGTTGTATCTGGAACTGATAGAAATGAAGATTTGAGCTCTTGACTATCGCTAGCCAATATCGTACTCTGACTGCTACCAAGCACAACCTCGCCATGATCATGCGAAGCTGGTGGTGTAAAAACAATCCATATGAATCCAACAAGTCGGCCTGCTGAACACTCTTGTCGATATGCCATCATCTCCCAAAATTGATCAATAGTCTTCACACTCTTCCATTGCCCACTCGCATCATCCTTGCCCCTGCCTATCTCATCGTCTAGTTCGTCTAAAAACCTTGCTTTTGGGTCATCAGGATAATGTGGGACTAAACATCGTGGAGGAACGTCATCTGCGTGTCTCGATATTTGTCGGAGCGGATGTCCTATGGTCCAGGAGCTCTGTGCAGACTGTGCTTTTACCCTTGCTGGAAGATATGATCGTGTTTCATAAGTATCCTGTCCAGGCACAATCAAGAAGCCTTTCACTGATTCCCATTGTGATGTGCGCAAATCAGATGAGGTTTCCGTTTGCTCTATCAGAGGGTCAAGTACCCGACACCACCAGCGCACTAAGCCTCTATCATCCAGCACATGCTTTCCACTGTATTCGATGCTACCTGGGAATAGATATTGATCTTGAGCTCTTGCGAATAGAGACACAATACTTCGAACGTTTTCCCTTTGATGCTGCTCGACCAAATGTTGTAGAAATATAGCACTGATATCTCTTATTGGAGAAGGGGTTCCCTTCGGCAGATTCAACAAGTGAAGATAACCAGTCGAATCAGCCTTTGAAACAAAGAATGTAGTATCGTATGCGGTGGAGTAAATGAGGATTTCGATTGCGAAAACTAATACTTCGACTAATTCAGATGCATCTTCTTTCGAGGGAGTTTTAATCGAAACAGTAAGAAAATGACTTTCGCAATACGTTCTATCGGGTCGACTATTCGGGGGTGCAGAGTATAAAGATGAGGTTTTGGTTGGAGGGGTAGAGAGATGGTAAATCTTAAAAGTGACGTCTTTAGGGAGGACAGAAGCAAGTCGTTGAATGAGAACGGAAGACTCAATTGATTCTTTTGAACCAAAATTCCTCTGAGTAGCCATAGCAAAAAAAAGGTTGTAAATTATTTCAGGAATTTCATGATCAATCATAAATCAAAAATGTAATATTCTTGAGATACTTTGGAGAGTTTAAATGAAGTAACCTAGTAAGTCCTTTGTTAGACGCGTCGCGGAGTCGGTCGGAAGACGCGAAGCTCGGTCTACGCTGAAAGAGGTTTAGCGCCTAGATAAAGTTGAAATCTTGAGGCTTTTCGACATCCAGAAATTATTTTGCTAGAGGAGGGGGGAATATTTTCACGACCAATTAATTGACCACGGTTTATACCCAGCAATGGCATCCAAAACTACCAGTCGATCACTTCAATCTTTCACCAGGCAAGCACGTCAAAGATGCTCATGTGCCACTCCCATATCCTCCCTCTCACATCCCACCCGACAATTCTCAATATCAACCTCGAGATCAGATACCCAATATGATGAGGAACGAGGCTTTCGACCTAGATGGTCATACACACCACCACAGATGAAATTACCTTTCAACCCAAGGGCAAATCATGACATACCTAAATGGGAGGTCAATAGCGATCCAGAACGATTAGACCGATTTTATACCCAATTTCTAGGACGAGGAGGCGACCAAGTACTTTCAGATGAAGTAAAGTGGCTTGCTATTACACATAAGAGTTTTGATCAGGGGAGAAGAGGATTTAATGATAGATTGGCATACTTTGGTGCGTAATTCTGTTTTGTGTTCAGGACGATGAGCACATACTGAGTTTATGAAATGCAGGACGTAGGATATTAAGTTTGCAGACAAGCTTAGTCTTAGTACAATCGCCGATTGCGACACAAACCCAGTTACCCCAGGACACAGGCGACCGAGTACCTTTTTCACATCCTGCTCTGGACGGTTTGCCAAACTTGGCTAATGTAAAGGTGGATAACATTCTGAGCAAGGAGAGGTTGGCAAACTTGGGAACTCAGATGGGCATGAGGGATATTATTCGGTGGGAACCTAGAATGGTAAGTCGAGTAGCTTTTCTATGGTATACTCCGTACGGCTGCTAATATCTTTTACAGAAAGACGATCTGGAAAAGTCTGGGATTGAGGTTGTGATTACCACTTCGTTGTACGCTATCATTGGAGCAATCGCATTACAAAAGGGTGGTAATGTTGCAACAACAGTGGCGAGGGATAGAGTATTGAAACCTCTTGGTATATCATAGATGTGTATATCATATACATGATGACACAGATGTAGAATACCTATTGTAAAATATCTACCAGAATCTCTCACAAGTTGTGGGTGGTGTACATAACAGTCCATTGTATATTGCACATATGTAGCTCCATTATCTGGGATGAAGGACACTGCTTCCTCTGCCAAATTACTGTCTTTCCGAAGTATATCTCGTCACAATGGCACAATGCTCCCTCAAATGTAACCAGTGCTTGAGATGAGCAATTATGCTTGCATTTAAATGTCAGAGGAATCCGCGCGGACAAGTTATTGGTCATTTATAAATGTTTCCCCGCCATCATAATGAAATCTTCTCCCCGCCACCTGAAGTTGGAAGTAAAGGGGCTTCAAAAAACCTTCTTATACCTCTTCTACAAAACACCCTCAAGCGAGCCTTCCATCCTCCTCCCACTAAAAGTAATCACCTCTCCCTCATTCCTCTCATCCACAGCTTACCATAAACCACAAACCCATCCGCCAACTTAATATGTAACATCTAAACACCCTACTTAAACCCAAACACCAGCTCTCCTAATCTCCGATCACATTTCCCATAGTACTCGCTTCAATATGGGATCGGGATGCGATTGGTACATTGATCAACATATAGTATTGTGTGTTGTCATTGGGAGATAAAGCTTTGGGCTGGAATTTTGGAATCTTGGTTATTTGGAGGGGCTTTTCGTTTTCTTTAGTTTTGTGGATGGGGAGGGAGTGAAGTGATGATTAGAGGAGATGCTTAGGAGGAAATGGCCAGGTGGGATGAAAGTATATGTAGAGGATGAGTCTTGATTGCTGTGAGGATGGTGGGTGGTATATGATGTGATGGGATAAGGGTAAGACAACTGTGGTGGAAGGGAGTTCTGTTGCATGTCTCAAAACTGCTAGATGCGAGATGCGAAAACCGAGTTTTGATCAGAAGTCATGCTGTCATCTGTGGCACTAGTAAGTCTTCTCCCATATCATAAACTGAGCAAGTTGGGATTGTCAGTCGGATTTTTCACAGTTCCGGCTAAAAGGGTGGAAAGCTGGCTGGACTTGATCTTCAGATGAGAACCTTTAAGTTCCTTATAAGTGAGGTTCAAGTTGTAAATCTGAAGATACAATACAAATATATGTTAATCATTATTTGACTTGTAGCATCTAG
Organism: Myriosclerotinia curreyana; assembly: GCA_002162495.1. NCBI lineage: Eukaryota > Fungi > Ascomycota > Leotiomycetes > Helotiales > Sclerotiniaceae > Myriosclerotinia > Myriosclerotinia curreyana. Next base: position 108,791 of record NGKJ01000079.1, on the reverse strand, counting down.
AACTAGAACAATGGTGGTATTCTATGGGATTAAATAACAAAATGTTAGAATCCAGGATCTGCGCGATCATTCCTCGTAAAGACCTGATGGCTAGATGTCATCTCCAATACCAACTTCACTAATATTTCCATGGTCAAATAAAACACTGGATGAGTAATTTTCACTGTCTATGTCAGATTTGAATACCTTACTACTGTCAGCCTGTCTTGCCTCCTCGTAGAAACAATTTTTTTGCATGTCTACAACGTTTTTTCTAAGGTTTCTATAAGAGAGCCTCGAAAACCTAATTGTAAACTGTTAGGCATCCTGATTGTACCTCAAATACTTGCTGGGAGAGACCATAGTGTATATCTAAAGCAATATTCTTGATAAATCGAATGAGTACTCGAAAAAACGTTGATCTTGGAGATGAAAATCAACATATTCATTCCCATCTCGAAACTTCTAGACGAGAAGTTGTTATTACTTCTTGAAGTCACTTACAACATATAATAGAAAAGCTGCATAAAGTGAATAGTCAAATTAAGAATATGAAAATGAGGAATATCAGATGAGTAAAGGCTAAATAATCTTGGATACCATAGGATGAAAGTGGAAGTGATTACTTGAATATAAGGTAAAGATGAGGTGAATTAGCATTAGGTGTTGGCAATACCAATATCTTAGCCGAGGTTTGTAGGCGATGGGAAAATAGGAGAAGATATTGGATGAACAAATACTAGAGATATGCAACGAAACTTTCCATTCACTAATATTAGGATCAAAGTTAGGCGAGGATGGGAAGTGAATATACGGAGTATAAATTTGAGGAAAGTATCAGACGAATAAGCGTTGGATCCGCCCTCCTTATGTATTTGAGTAGAGTTTATGCATCTGGAACTTCAAAACAGACTTCCCATCATTCATCTAAACGCAAGCAGAGATGATATGCAGAAAACCGACCTGCACAACATCTATTTTCTGTTCTAATCTGAGAGGGACCCGACATTTTCAAGCATAGTGAAATCTGATGATTCGTTATAATTGGAAGACCTAAACATAACTCCTCGGTTGAGGGGCGGTTTGTATCGCTTATAATTGTATCGCTTATATTAATACACTAGAATAATTGGAATTAGACAAACAAGAAACATAATAAATTTGGAAGTCCATGACAATTACATCGATAATGGCTTATGTTCCAATTGAACAACCGTTCATGTTCTTTGTGCTCTATTTTAAACAAACAAGAACACTGCTCAATTCTTATCTGCTAAGAACAAGTAAATGCAGATGCGAGCACAGCCTGATACTGTTTCTGTTGCTGGGTTCATTTTCTTCGTTGTGGAGTCGTCATATCAAATGTACCTGATCTCCTTCTGATACAAGAATAGGTAGGAGGAGCATGGCTCTTTCCGCCAAGAAGGTATTGATGCCCATCGACTAATGAATGAGCGATCTCAGGCTGAAAAATTTGAAATCTCGATGAATTAATTTCATTATTCACTACCTGAGCTACGAACTACGAAGTACTCAGTAGAAATTTAATTAAAGTTCTAGAACTTCTTTATATATTAGAATATTCGTAATTAATGTGTATTAAGTATTTTTTTTACAAACGTTATTTTTTTTTATTAAATAGATATTGAATATTTTAATTTTATATATATATATATATAGATTTTTATTTATCAAAAACGTTTCGTTATTAAATAATAATTTATAATTACTAAGTATATTCAAAATTATACCTATTTATAGATTTATAAGTTTTAAAAAATTAAGTATTTAGTTACGAATATCCTTGTAATACATAATATAAACCGACCAATGACGCATATTGTCTTAAGCTTATACAAAAAAAAAAGTTTTCCTAACAACCAACGCAGCAAAATCCACAACTTCACCTTAAAGCAGACCTACTTATTATTCCAACACCCTCAAATACTTTCGCGTTGCCACTTGCTATCTTGTGAGATATCAATGAATACATATCATTATTGAAATTGCAATCTTTGCAAATCTTTGCAACCAAGTTACAGTCAGTGTTATTACACTTGACTGACTGCGATATCAACAACTACTCTATCAAGTACTTTCACAATCCTCTATGAGCACTAAAGATCTACTACGCTTCCTTTCCAAACCAGCAAAGTAAGGACTGTCAATTGTTTCTTTCGTCTGCCAGTATATTCTACTGCTTCCCAACATCTCTTACAGGTTCAATTCTGAGCCTTAAACTTATCGTCCCAAGTATACTTCTCCCATACGTGTGTGGAGATCAACAGCCTGGCAATGTGACCGGTACAGTCTAGTGACTCGTAGAAAATATTCACCATTCAAGATCTTTTGATACCTAACCAAAGCTTCTTCCATTTTACTGACAATATTTTCTCTCTCTCCAGGCCCAGATAACACCAGCCACGCCCCCCCGAACACTTAAACAAACTCGAATACCCAAACTGCAGATACTACTCGTCTGCTAGACCCGATATCTTCTCACGGTATCGGCCTCTATCAGAGCGAGCCCAACGAATCCAACATTCCTTCGGAAAAGGACTCTTTTATCCCTCTTTGCACCCGACCTCCCTAACGTCCCCTACGTGACGTCCATACTCTGAATATCTTGCTGGCTTCGCCAGCACATACGATTTCCCACGGTTCTGTGGGCCTTCTCTTCTCAGTCGAACACCGCAAGGTTCGTCTGGGTGGCAGATAGTGCTTCACAGTACTTTGCCAATTAGCAAAAAAAGTCAAATACCTGGCACCAAGCACACACTGAATACTACGTGCAACATCGCACCTAAATTTTAGAGATGGTCAACCTCGAGATTCCATCCCAATATACTTTTTCACCTTCTGAAGGTACACCTCAACTTACTATCAATCGAGATGCTACTATAGATCTCGATTCTAGCAATGCATTCGAAGGTTTGTATATCAGAATCCCATTCCAGCGAAAAGAAAATGCTAATGATAACAGGCCCAGAAAAACTTCTAGAAGTTTGGTTTGCTCCATCTCCGAATGATCTACCTATTGGTGCTAAACAAGATGGACTCAAGTCCGTCTCGGCCGAAACATGGACTGGAATGCTAGATCTTGTCAACTGCAAAGTTCTATCGGTCATCGAATCCGAGCATGTTGATGCGTACCTCCTCTCGGAGTCCAGCATGTTCGTCTTCCCCCACAAGCTCATTCTTAAGACTTGTGGTACCACTACATTGTTGCTCGGGCTTCGTCGAATGTTGAGAATTGCGGCTGTTTATGCAGGCTTTCCAGCCCAGAATACCAAGTCCATTGAAGAAATTAAGACCGCCGCCAAGCCCTATCGAGTCTTTTATAGTAGAAAGAACTTCTTATTCCCCGAGAAACAACAAGGACCACATCGTAGCTGGAAGGATGAAGTTAAATTTCTCGATGATATGTTCTTAGGTGGCAGCGCCTATATGGTTGGCAAGATGAATGGAGATCATTGGTATCTATACTTGACCAATCCTAACACAGACCTGACTCCGCCCCAAACTCCAGATGCAGAGAGGCCAATCACTGAGACGAAGGTCTTGAACATGCCCGGTGGGTCTTTGTCTAACTTGGAGAACGATTGTGCCCAAGGACCAGATGAGACTTTGGAGATTCTCATGACTGATCTGGAGCCAAACAACGCCAAACAGTTTTATCTTGATCATGCGGTTGCAGCCGCGGAGAACAAGTATGCCAAGAGGGCTCTGGAGGCACGAAAGGATGCAGAAGACAGTTTGGGAGAATTGAGTCGAACCGATTTGAGTGCCAGCGGTACAACAGCCGGAAGTACCAACACCGATGAAACTTTCGACGTTTTCAGCAATACATCTTCCGATCACAACGGAGGCCTTGTTACGCCAGATGATGATGTTTCCTTCCCCGAAGAGCTCGGCACCGAGGGTCACGCACTTGGTACGGTAGTTTCTGAAGCTTGCGGTCTATCGGATGTCTATCCTACCTCGAAGTACCCAGATGCACGTGTTGATGCCTACCTCTTCACTCCTTGTGGATTTTCGGCCAATGGAGTCATTCCTGCCCCCGACCAAGCAGGTACTGCCACGCATTATTTCACGGTCCATGTTACGCCTGAACCTCAATGCTCATATGCATCATTCGAGACCAATGTTCCCGGCTGCCAAACTGGTCGCGAGACTGCTGATGTCATCGAGCACGTTGTTGATATCTTCAAGCCTGGGCGTTTCAGTGTCACACTCTTTGAATCGAAAACTAACTCGGCAGAAAGCAGAGAATTGACATTACTTGGTGATTCTGCCTTGGCCATGAAGAGTGCAGGTGCCGCTCGCTTGAGAAGTGCAAGAATGGAAAATATTGCCGGATATCGTAGGGTTGATAGGATCGTACATGACTTTGACGGATACGACCTAGTCTTCCGCTATTACGAGCGTGTTGGTTGGGAAGGTGGTGCGCCACGAGTTGGAGAGATTGATTAAATGGCTGGGAGATTGCACGACCTGACCTACAAAATTCTTATACTTGTCACTCGTTTCGTTTCTACTTCATACCTTTTATCTCTAGCTAGTCCTCGGAGTTATTCATTGGAGCCTGTCCTTAACTAACCACACGTTGCATGGCGGCATCAAGCAGGTATATAAATATATCTTAGCAAATTGAATATACAACCTTTCACTCAAAATTCAAGATCCAGCATGATACATTATGCACAGCAGAAAAATCAAGTACGACATTAAGTAGCATAGCCTCGGTAAGAACGGCAGCGTTGAATATATACCAATAGTTATGCATGCATTGGATAAGTCGGTGAAGGGCGGATGAGTGCAAAGGGTCGCGTTTATCACGACCTTTGGAATATGTATGATATGTATGATGATATGTGTGAAGTTTGAACGCGTGGAAACAAAATCTTGATTCTGATATTCTGCTGGTCAAGTATGGAAAGAGAATGGGATAGATTATAGATGGTGGGATCACCCAAGTACCAGTACAGATCTTTCCCGCTAGGTTTAGACGATCAATTGTGATGCGAGGGATAGCTAAAGCTAGAGCTGCATACATATAATTATAATAATAGAAATTTCATATTATTCCATCGCGTCCCATAGAACACGAAAGCCATCCTTACCTTTCCCCTCATTCTTCCCCAAGATGATGGAGACGCGCACCCGTTCTTATACTCGTGTTTCTCTCGCGATGGAACATTTCAGAAAAGGTGGAAGGTGGAAGTCCATAAATAATGTATGTAACCATAAATGGATTTTTCTAAAAGCCCCCCTGCATTTATCCGCATCCATAGTTTGGTTAGTCGCTACCAATGAAAGGTGGGAATTGAGATTGCATGAATGTGAATTGATGATGAATGTCTCGCTTGTGCCTCCTTCATCCTGGGTTTGAGCCGAGTTGAGTTGAGTTGAGTGTAGTGTAGTAGTGTGGTGGTAGTGCTTGTACTTTGGAGCTATGATTTTATTATTTATTTATCGTTCCTGATACTGTATAGTCTTGGAAACACGGTTGGGGAAGAAGGAGATTGAGAGGGATGGAAAGTGATTGATTGGTAGGAATCACGTTGGTTACGCGCTGCAACGCGAAAATGATTGTAGAAGGGGGAGAAAGGGGAGAAGTAGATGTATGTATGGTCCTGGAAATGAGGGTAAATCAATGTAAGGGCATTAACTTATTGTCTTGCTCTCACAAAATCTCAAAGATTTGATTGAGTGGATGGATGGATGATCTGAGGATCTGAGGTTCCATTTTGGAGCTGAGGTACAGCTTGTACAGGAAAGGAAACGAGGCTTTCTACTCGAAGTTAATATATCCTACCTACATTCCCCTTTCTTGTTATTCTTCTTATCTCTTTGATCTTCATGACTTATTAACTTTCATCCGAATTGAAGTTATATATACCTAGGGAGTCGGGACGGCTGACGGCTTCTCATCAATTCAAGTTCAGGCATCTATCTGATCCTCCGACCGATAACTTTACCGACATACTACTAGTTCAACACTCTCTTCCAACTCCACTTCACCTCCTCTTACCTTCACAAACGCGACGCAATTTTCTCTTCCTTCCTGCCACGAATTTTTCTTGTATTCTACGATAGAACAATATTTGTCTACTTGATTATTCGAAGATTGAGAAACCATTTACTCAATCATTCACTCAAGTTTATTGAAAACGAATTGATTTGAATTGAATCCAGCCAGAGGGAAAAGAATCGAAAGGATAAACAATTGAAAAAAACAGATCAAGTTTCCATTTCAGAAATCGCAATCATGACTTCACATATGCCAATGGGAACTACGAGACAGCCATTCGCTCCTTTGGATGGTTCCCGTCTACAGAATCTTACAAGTATCAAGAATCGTCAAAATGGTATGCAAGATTCCATCTTATCAGATAGCAACAGTTGTTTTTCCCGACTCTGCTACAACTATCACTCTTCTGATCATAATACTCACATCTTCTCCAGCCCTATTATCTAATACTACCTCTCCTAAGCGCAAAGCCGCAACATTTGAATCCGACGATGATTCCGAAAACGTTGATCCTCTTTCTTTCGGATCTCCTAAACGATCCAAGGCTGTTGATGGAGTTAAAGATACCTTCACAAAACCAACAAACTACTTCCTAACCAATGCCCCCCCCTCTCCCACCGACGCGGCGCTTACCTCCCCTCTCAAACCCATCAAATCTATCACCCAACGAAAGGCTCTCCAACCTCGTTCTCAAACTCCAAAGATTACCACCTCAGACCCAAAATCTACACCCCTTACGGCTCCAGCAGGTCGTTCGCCCACCCGAAAACGTGTCGGAATCCTCAATAATCGACGTCGTACCTCCACCCCAATAACCCGCGTCGATCCTCCCAAATTCTCCACCCCGAAACCCAGCGGTCTCAGCTTCTCAATCGATGCCGCCCTCTCCGGAACCATCCCCTCCTATGGTGTCCGTCAACGTCAACGCCAAGCTCTCTCCTCAAAATCCATCGCAACCCCTTCATCGAAGCCTCAAGTCTCTAGGTACGATGTACCAGCATCTTTACGCGTACCTGAAAGTAAATCCTCCTGGTTCTTTCAAATCCACGAAGACACCGAAGAAGAACTCGCAACCAATCTCATGGAACACAGTACATACACACTCGACATTTCTTCGGACGAAGAATCGCTTTCAAGAATGAGAGATGAGAGGGGTAAGGAAAATGTTCCGCCTCTAGATGATGTTTCTCAAACTCGTACTACGCTTACTGCTTTTGCCTCGAGTTCTTCTGCATCGAGATCTATGTCGAGTAGAAATGACATGGATATTAAAGAAATGAAATTGAGAGTTAAGATGCAACAGAGGAAACGAAGGGAGATGGAAGAGGGTGCTATTGATGTTGATAGATCACCACTGGGAGAGATGAAGAAAGAGGATTTTTATGCTGAGGGTTGTGATGAGAAGAGTGTTTTTGTTATTCTTCCAGATCCTGAACCTGAGGTATCAGTCGAGGGGGAAACTGAAGGTCCTTCGGATCAAGATGAACAAACCTCGGAACCTCAAACCTTGATCCCTCCACCAGAGCCTGTGTCCATGGCATATACGCCTGGAAAAGGAAAGGGCAAGGAGATCGATATAGATTTCCTTATGCAAAAGAGAGTCGTCGAACCAATAGAGAAGCCCGAAGCGGATTTTGTCGTTTGGGAAAGTGGGAGTGCAAAGGATGAAAATGAATGAGTCGGATGATTGAGATGGCGGGACTGTATCTGTGTATGAGTTCATGAGTTATGTGTGTACGTTTTTGTTTGGAGTGTAATTTGGGATGGATGGTGTTGGGTGTATGATTTTCTTCTCGGGCGTATTGGGAAGGGACTTTGAGGAGTTTATTATTCTGCAGGTTTGCTTGTTTGCTTGTATATCGATGGATGTATGGTTGGCTTGCTTGATTATATACATCACTTCATATCGTATTGTTTGTGTTCAAGTTTAGGATATTTGCGACATGCTATAAGGAAAGGAAAAGAAGTAATTATAATGAATGAATCTATCAAATGACTATCCGTTCATGCAAATGTGAGATGGCATAAATGGACCCGTCTAACTTGCTCAAGGAGCAACGATCGGCTCTCATACCTTAACGCCGTATCAATGTCGCGTTTTGTCTGTCATAAGCCACATCCTGAATTCTTCACCATTGATGCGCCTTTTACCTTGGTTAGAGCAGTTGTACCTTGCTGCTTTCATTCAGATCTCAAATTGGATATAGTGTATCGAGGCAAGAGAAAGATGTGTCGTACGTTTTTCTCGTCGGCACGATTTTGGACTTTAACTTGTTTCGTTCGATGAGTAGGTAGGTGGTGTACCCCATTGGTCAATTAGAATACATTGGTGAGTTGAAGAGAAATAGAATTAATGTGAAGGTGAGATAAGGGTTGGGTTCTAAACTGCTTACTTGGGTTCATGTACTTGTGCTAATGCCTCTTTTGTTTTGTTTTGTTTTGTTTTAGTTCTTGTTGAGATATAGATGGTGTATCTTGGAAGAGATGCCCTGATGGGGTAAGTCTAGATTAGTAACTGCTAGTCCCAGCACAACTATACGATAAAAAGGAGAGGGTTTTATCCACCCCCTCCCGAGTCCCTTCAAATTTTCTAATGTTGAGCACCTATACCTATCTGGCCATTTCAAATTTTCAGAGCAATACCCGACTGGGTATCATTCCAATGAGTGATAATCCGTCTGGAAAATCTGGATCTAGTAACGGATATTTAAGGGTTTGTTCGTAAGTACATATTACTTTGCAGGTATTTGGGAAGTATCCAGACCTATTGAAATAGCTTCGAGTGATAATCCGGATCTATATACCGGGCAGACCTCTGGGCACCCAACACTGCAATCATTCCCTCCTCAAGATTCAAGAAGAAATAAAAACAAAATTTCACAAGTCATTTTTCCAAAGGAGAGGATCCTGCGCCAATAATATGTAATAAAGAACTCGAGATCGATATTTTGTTAGTTGATAGGGTCAATAGAAAGTACTCTGAAGAATACGTTTGATCTTGGATTTATTTACACTTCATTCATCTCCGCTTCATTCTTCTCAATTATATACATGTTTCAAATTCTCTCAATCCCAAATCGTCATCTAATGATCTAAATACATGACACAATACCATTATCCATCATGATCTCCCACCAAATCACAATACAAAAAATCCACCCCCTATCCTCATTTCCCCTTTGCCGCTCTCCCTTCTGTCTATCCAGCAAAGAAGATCTATGTACAAGTTCCACATTCTTTCAACCCCAGATAACCACCTTAACACACCACCTTCACCCTGCCTCGCGGCCCTCGCATAACCTCCAACATTCAACATCCACCCCCCTCTTCCCCTCTAGGTCCGCTCAAAGAGCCATAAATAATATCGGCCTTCATCCACCCCCGCAAACCCAGTTTGAACCGCGCTATTCCTTATGTGCACAAAAAACAGCGCTTGCGGGGGTAGATGAAGGCAAGGACTCAGGAGAAAAGAAAAAAAGAGAAAATGGTTGGGAGGAAGTGAGATACTTACAGTATACATGTTCCAAGATCTTGATAGGCTAATGGGGAATTGGAAGGGCACGTATGAGTTGAGGAAGTAAAAGGCTATCAGCTATGAGTTTGTCACGTTGGCTCTTCGTTGTGTGAATGGCTATGGACAAAATCACAGTTAGGTCCTTGGATTGGGCTTAAAATCACATTAATTTTTTTATTCTGTGTGGATCTTTCATCGTAGCTCATTGTATTTGGGAATAGTTTTCAAACCCCGACTGATACTTATAAACTATATTGCGCTATAGCCTATAGTTGCAAAATGACAAATGCATCACTAAAACATAAATCTATAACATATAGCCAAGAATAAATGACACAATAGAGTCACGCTCACTAAAAATTTAGAGGCAGATATGGTGATTGACATCTCTGGATAGTTTGAACAAAATAAGATGTAACTAAATTTTCTCGTCTGGTAGTCTCGTGAGCCCCCTATTACTAAGCGAATCGAGAAAATCGCGACTAATTTCATTATTGATGACTCGCTAAACTAAGAACGTATTTAGTTGGTTCGTCCACTTGAAATTTTTCCACGACCTGGTCACCTACCCATGGTTCCTCTTCTAGCTTTCGTCTTGGGGTTATGCGGGGTGACGATACCACCATACCGGTCAGTGCCGGTACAGCCGTTTTAAACTCAAACTGTCGAGGGCGATATGCCAAGTACAGAAAAGATATAACTTCAAGGAAATGTCTGGTCACTTCTAAACTACCCTCAAGTGAACTAACTGACCCTAAGTTTCGAATCATTCAAAAAGTTACCCCATTAGACAAACCTAGATCTCTCTCTCTCTCTCTGGTATAACCACATACCAAATATTGACCTAGTCCATAATCGTCGATGAGACTAAGAATGATGTCAATGCTATAAGTACCCTTAATACCTTTGTCAAATGCACAGATTAATCTGCTTTGCTACTCAAATCTCCATTATGGCCAAATAGTTTTCGAGGTTATGACCAAGTAGGTAAACTTAGAAAAGACTCATGTAGCGTTACTACAAATCTATATTGCCGCATTATAACATTATCTCAAACTACATTTGAGATATATGGCATTGTTTGTTATTCACCGGACTACAAAGGCTTTTTATGAGCTTATTGATTTAAAGAGTGTTGATATAAGAGTGCTCTCTTAATCTTTAAATATAATATCTACTTAAAGTAGCTCCCTCTTATCCCTTGATCTCTTTAGAAACCCCGTTTAATCTAATTATCGGAAGAACAACACAGATATCTCTAGCTCTAAACATATAAACATTGTAAGAATGACATTGTTTACACAATTTCCTATCCCTTGAAATCATCACGCATATTATGTCGTCATCAATTAACACTACAATCAAGGCCCTCAAGTGAACAAGCGACTACCTAGGGAAAATTAGAATACCCGCAGATGGAACAGGAGCAGCACCTAGAAATGGAAATGAACTTGGGCGACGTGGAAATGGACTAACTAGAGTAGAAATACCCGCTATTGGTATTAGGTATGTATAATTAATATATCTAGTCCTTAGAATAACCTGCTAATGATTCTTTAGGTCGCATTCGCCATTTTAATCAATTACAACCTACAACCTAGGTACAACCCAAGACTCCCATTTTGCCATCTACTATTTGTCGTTAGATTACTAGATGGAGTAGTGCATCTCGGCATCTACATATACTATCGATTGTTAAACCATTTTTAAAAGGTCCAATACTTATCGAACCAAGTCAAGCGGAATTAGGAGGCGAGCTTTAGGAAAGGATGGTACACCTAATACTCTGGATATTGAGAATGGGATTATTTCTCCTCGCAGTGAACGCAGGGTCATATTTCAATGGTTGGTGTCTTGGAGGCCACACCTGAGTATCTAATAGTCCGGACTAGCAGGCTAGATCCAAGATTTCAATGTTCAAAGGGCTATGGGTATTTTGAATAATCTTATTCTCTTAAATCATTGGGAACATTCAAATCATTTGAATGTTTGAAAACTTTTGAAGGGTTGAAGCCTTTTGAGAGACTTAAAACCCTTATATAACTTAGACTGCAGTCCGGACTATTGTACACACTGAGCCACACTCAAAACGCTTGGACTGAATTGAAGGTTGGAGTTGAAGTGACAATATTAGGTATCAAAGGAGATTCAACCGGTAGTCTCCTCTGGAAAATTTCGCCAAGTATTAGTTGGCAGCAAGATAGACAATTGCTACAGGGAAAATCAAACGGAAATGTTCTGAAACTGAAGTATCAAATCTCTGTATTCCTTCTCCATTTGTAAGACCTATATAGCAAGGTATTCAATGAATGCACTTATCTTATGCATGCATTTAAGAACCCGAATCCAATTACGAACAGCCACTCCTATGGAGGTGAAATCACCAAACCTCATCCATCATCGCCGCAAGCTATGCAATTAAATCCATCAAGCCCAAACGCAATCAATCATTCCATAACTCCAAGTATTTAAAATTTAACCAACCTTGTCCCTCTCACACCTCGTCTATCGTCCCAGTATTTTTTAGGTTTATAATTCGTGGGTTCCCTTGTTTTCGTTATACAAACATCTCTCGCTTCCTTCTCTATCCTATCATCATACATACATATGTAAACATCCTTCATGGGCTTCTCTTTTCCTACTTCTGCTGAGCGGTGTGGGTAGTTCAACGTCTAAGCATATAACCCAGATCCGGCAGCGCACCCACAATTCTCTTTACAATCTCATCTTGCTCCATTTCAAACCTGGTTCTCGAATTATGACCAGTATAGATAGGGGGTGTTGATTTAGGCGACGGGGTAGAAGAAGTAACGGTTTTAGGTTTCAGTGCAGCTGGATAAGATTGTGGCCTTGAGTTTGCGGTTTGTCTAGACAATGATGATATAGGTGCGGGTGCAGGGGTTGGTGCATCAAAGAAGGAAAAATCGACTGATGTCCATGGATCTTGAGTACTAATTGAGGCAGGTGATGTTGAGGAATTTGGGGGCTGGGACCAGGCACTTGTAGATGGAGGAGTCAAGACGGAAGAGGCGCTAGGATGAGGATGAGACCATGAATTTCGGAAGGTCGTGTTTGATGGTGAGGAGGCATTCCGAGACGAACCGTTCGCGATTGCCGTAGCCGATAACGCCGATAACGGAGGAGGAAGTCCCGGCGATTTTATTGGCACTGGAGTACTTGCTGGTGTTGACCACAAGTCTACAAACGACAGATTTGAAGACATAGGAGATGGAATGGTAGTACCGGATAGCAGTGGAGGCTTTGGAATTATAGGGCTTTTAGAGGTTCCAAGAGTATTACCAAGACTTGATGTTGATCTATGGCCAGATGCGGATTGAAGTTTCGTAACCTGAGGGTTTGGCAAAGGAATAGAGTTAGTGAGCGAGATTCCGAGACTCATTGACTTCTTGTGTCGTAATCCAAGGGTAGGAAACTTGGGAGCCTCAGTAACAACAGGCGAGGAAACCATTTCGCCCCATTCATCGTCGTCCTCGTCGTCATTCAAACCGTTGGTCACGACTGCTAAATTGGAAATTGATATGTTCGAGCTATTCGTAGATGGCGGTGGCATTGAAATTGGTCTTGGTTTCGGCACCGCTTGGAGAAATCTTGGGGGTGGTTCGATCGGAGACATAGGCGATGCGCTTTGCAACACAGAGCTCGATTGCCTTGAATGTCCAAAGGTAGAGTTCATCTGGAGGGGAAGAGGCTTGGTAGATGAGCGTGTATGCGAAGCAAAGCTATCAGAATCGGAAGCTATCTGCATGGTTGGTGTGGAAGGCCATCCAAATTGTGCCACAGAAGGCTGTGGAGGTACTTTAACATTAATACCTGACTCCGCCGACTTCGTGGGACTGTGCTCTCTTGGTTTCGATGATGAACGAGACTTTGATCTCGACCGGTCTCGAGCAAGCTTTTTCGGCCATTCCCTAGGAACTTCAACTGATTCACGAGCTGCGTCTTTCGCTTCAAGCTTCGCACTCTTTAGTTTCGAGCCAAGCACCGTCGCTAATGGAACAGGTTGTGCATTTGGATCATTCCAGCCAAAAAGAGAACCGCCTTTGCTCGTGCCGCCAAGACTAACATGTCCATTATTTTGATCTTCTTCCATCCACCTTGCCACGACTTTTTGAGTGTCTTGCTTGACTTGAGACTGCGTCCATGAGATCCGAACATAATTTTCATCATCCCCAGTATTGTATTTTCGCATTGTGCCGTACCTTGACACTCTGTACCACATCTTTCGTTCTTCGGTAGACGAGAATGTATCGGCAATGATAGTATCTGGTATGAAAATTTTCTCAACTGCTTCGTCGTTCTCTTTGGTCTCTCCAAACAAAATTTTCACAGAGGCCAGGTCAATAGAGAAGTCAACAGGCCCCGATGGTCTTTTGGGTAATCGGTTTTCTGAAGGTTCGTTCTGCGGTATAGCCAATTCGGGAGAATTAGGGGGCTTCATTGAATCGAGGTTTTCTACTTCGCCATCATCCGACATGCCCTCTTCAAAATCTCCAAAATCTCCGAAATCATCATCTGGCGCTTCAGCATTGATCTCCTCCTCTACCTTGCCGTCCTCCGGGGTTTCATGCTTCGTCATCGTAGCATTTTCATCCTCTGGGACCGTTAAACCATCGACTTTCCCCTCTACTTCAACCTCTTCCACGGCATGTTGATGCTCCGGCTCTATTAAACCATCGAAACCTTCGACTACTTCCTGCGCCCTCGGTAATACCGCTTTCGTAAATCGAGACCTTTTTGGTTCATCATCTAAGGATGTCCGTGGTGAGTCTAATAGGAGTTCATCATGATTACTTGTATCAGACGGTGAAGAAGGTGGCCGCGACGATTCGTGCTCGGGCTCTTCTGTCGATGCCAGAACAATATCTTCTGTTTTATGATCTTCTTTCTCAGCAACTTTGGGGCATAGGTCACCCTCGGAGACCCCTTCGAGGCTCAATTCAATTGAATCTGGTTCCTCACTAACATTGTCTAGCCCGGATGTTATCTTTGGAACTATTTCCTCCAGGGCAGATTCCTCCGGCTCGACTTTTGTTTCACTGGAGGACTCGGCTGGCGGGACATTCGCTTCGAGTGCATCGATAAAGTCCTCTTCGGTGACATCGACATCATCAGGGGCTTTTTCAATGATCTCCGGACACGAAATTGTAATCTCTGAACCAGTATTATCTCTCACCATCGCAGATTCATCAGAAGGTACCGCGTTCGCCCAGGGATCCGGAGAGGGTTCTCGAGCAATTGCAGCAGTGGGTTTGGCGAGGAGACTCGGCGATAATTTGGGTACTTCACGCGCAGGACTCGTAGATAAATCATTCCAACCGGGCGACAATGCCCTGACATCATCTTTGACTACCCCCAGCTCTCTTCCACGTTCCGGTGTATACCATTGCTCTGCTGCGCCGTCCAAGCCCAAACCGTGTTGACCCCCTTTCTTTTCCCCCCTATCCTCCTCCCAATCGCCAAATCCATGGTCCGAAGTGCTCCAAGTTGTGTTAACTTTATTTCTCAAAGCCTCACTTGCCTTCTCGACCTCATTCCCATCTGCCACATCTCCAATCCTTTGAATACCCAAACTATCGTCATTATTCAATTCGTCGGCCCACGGTGAGCCCCAAGGATCGTCCATATCCATTCACGTCCCCTCGGAAAAACCTCTTTCATGTTGATACTCTTTCTACCATCATCCGTAGATTCTTGAGTCGTGTATATACTATAATTATGTTGGGAAGGAAAGCGCAATTTCGTGTGTTGTTACTCGAATTAATTTGAAGCTCCAAGAATTCAGGGTCAAACAATCTGACAAATTCATCTGTTGTACCCCGGTATTACCCTGACACTACGGTAGGCGCTTCGGAGCTTAAGAATGCACGCTAATTTAAGCGTCATGGTAATTGATTAGCAACAATGACATTAGATTGATAAGCGATAAGAATTTCAATGTTCCAAGTCCTTCTGATATTCCAAGAGATGCGACAATGAATAGAACAATATATCTTGCAGATATCAATTTAATTTTTTTATATGTTTAAAGATGTCTTTGGATAAAGTGAAACATATTGTTCTTGTACGTATCCCAATGCGACAAAATTACCCACCATCAATTAACAAAGAATCTCCAGGTCCTCTCCGGTAAAGGAGGCGTCGGAAAATCCTCCGTCACCACCCAACTCGCCCTCTCTCTATCCCTCGCCGGCTCCTCCGTCGGAATCCTCGATATCGATTTAACCGGACCCTCGATCCCCCGTCTCTTCTCCCTCGAATCTGCGAAAGTTACTCAAGCACCCGGCGGCTGGATCCCCGTGCCCGTTCACCCCTCCAATCCCTCTTCCTCCATCGGCGCCCTATCATGTATGTCTCTCGGGTTCCTATTGCGAGAGCGAGGCGATGCGGTTGTATGGCGTGGACCAAAGAAAACTGCCATGGTTAGACAATTTCTCACGGATGTCTTATGGGGCGAACTCGATTATCTACTCATTGATACCCCGCCTGGTACCTCGGATGAACATATTTCGTTGGCGGAAACTCTTCTTAAGAATGCATTCCCCGGTCAAGTCGCAGGCGCGGTGATTGTAACGACGCCGCAGGCAGTGGCGACAGCAGATGTAAGGAAGGAATTAAATTTCTGTACGAAGACTGGAATTCATGTTATTGGGGTTGTGGAGAATATGAGTGGATTTGTATGTCCAAACTGTTCGGAGTGTACGAATGTTTTCAACAGAGGAGGAGGTGAGGTCATGGCCAAGGATTTCGGGGTACAATTCTTGGGACGGGTGCCAATCGATCCTCAATTTGGAATGTTGGTGGAGGCAGGAAGAAAGCCCATATATCCCGAGGGAACACTGGTTAATGGAAAATATATGAGTGGCACCCAAAACGGTGCTGACTCTGTTGGAGACGACGGACTGTTGGTGGAAAAGTATCGGGACTGTTCTTTATGTCCAATATTCCAGGATATTACTAAACAAGTGATGGATGCAGTAGAGGGGAAGACTTCGGAAGCGGCACCAGGTGCCTGAGTTTTAGTTTGTCACACACTGGGTGGCATAACTGCTGGTGTTGGGGATTTCGAGCATTTACACAGCGGCTATTAGAAGTGAAGATCCGGCGTCCAAAAAGTATGGCTTTGAAAGATTGCAATGAGCAATGAATGAATACATGACTAAGATATTAGGATACGATTGAACCAGTTAGATGTTCTCTATCATTTCAAATTACTTACTTTTCAAGACTTGTCTGCATTCTCATCTGCGCCTTTTTAGTCGATACCTGGACATTGTCTTGTAGTACCTATCTGACTTATTTTTTTCCAGTTATCGTTCGAACAAGTCGTTACACGTCTCGTTATTAGGTATACAATACTGATTTAGATGTCCAAAACACTGTCCTTTGCGCTCACTGTGCATCCCCTATGATTCTCGCTTAGAAGATACCTTGGAGAAGTATATGTATGACCAGGTGGCATGCACGAATTTGATTTCTCTCTGAATTATTCAAAATATAGAATCTCCAGAGCAAGCACATCGCTCATGGATAGCACCCCTGAAATCATGTTTGATATTGCGTTCATTATCATTAACCAATTCCAAAGGCGTATCGACATATCAAGTCAGCTACTATTGGTCATCATCATCATCATCATCTCCAACGTAAATCCATTAATCTAACAAGCCATATTCATACCCAAATCGCTCAACCCACCCTCCATAACCCCAGCATCACCCTCGCCATCAATCTCATTCAAATCCTCCTTCTTCTTAATCATCCAAAAAGCCTTTACCCCCTCCGCAAACCTCATACTACTCTTCTCCACCTCCTCTTCCTCCACAGCCGCAAAGCACAATCTAAAGTACTGCCAGCCCCTATCCTCTGAAATTTCCGGCGTGGGGCTGAAAATTGTACCCGGAGATGCTAGAACGAGATTGGGCTTCATGGTTAGGAAGAACCATAGGGCGTGGGCGAGCTTGGGACCCGATACCTGTCTGGCTAAAGGATGAGTATCAAAATGCATATGGATCCATACAAACATTCCACCGCGCGGCCAGCTGAAAGAGTACATTTTAGTCTTGGTGATGACGGCCCAGTCGGAATCGGAAACTTGTCTAGAGGTGCCCTGCTTGACATAGTATCGGCCATCGTCCAAGGCTTTACACATTCTGTTCATACGTCTTTCGTAAGAACCTCTCAAACCCTCCAACCAACGAACCCAACCATCGGTTTTCCAGCCCGAAAACGCGAGCTGTTCACTCCTAGACTTCTTGCTAAACTCAGCCGAGGCAGTCTGAGGACCCATAACTAATTCCGCAATCATTGCTTGGACGAATCCCGATGGTTGTAGGGTGGTGGTTTCTGTGATTCGCAGGATACGTTCTATAACAGCGGGTTGTGCAGTAATCCAGCCTAAACGACATCCAGGAGCCACAGTCTTTGAAAATGTATCGAGACGGATTACACGTCCGTCAGGATCGAAGTTCAAATATGACGGGACGAGACTATCAAGGTATGGATACCCGGTAGAGTTCTTGAAAGTGTGTACCGACTCTGGCTCTGGCAAAGTCTCATTGCGAGCCTCTGCTTGCAGTCCCGCTGCGGATGGGAATTGAAGGTACCAGTATGGATCATCTTCAATTATCATTACATCGTATCTACTGCACAAGGCGTAAAGATCCTTGCGTCTCTTAATAGACACAGTACCACCAGTGGGATTTTGCCCAATACTATCTTTTGGTAAGTACCAAGTAGTGATAATAGAAGGGGAGGACAATACTTACGTGATGGTATACATTATATGAGGTCGTCTACCTTTCGATTCATCCCAATTCTCAAGAACATCTTCGAGACCTCCAGGACCGGTAGGAATTATTCCTTGGTTATCAGTCTTGACCGGAACGACTTGCATACCCCCTTAAAATAGTGATTAGTCCAATGTTTCCAATCTACAATTTCATGTATACTGACTCGGTTTACAGGCTTGCAAAGCAGTCATAAAAGTGAATTCTTCACAAATTATGGCAGGTCTCTCTCTGATCCAATCTCTCTCCTCACTCCAAACATTAGTCAAAGCTTCAATAACTTTCGAGAATCCATCGGTTGATCCACATGTCAAGATAATTTCGGCGCCGCCCTCATATGGTATATTTGGATGCAAATTTTCGAGTGCAAATTGCCGGACAAAAGAATACAGCGGAGGATATCCTTGAGCCTGTCCATATTGTAAAGCAGTCGTCAAGTCAATCTGCTGCAGAGGGTTTGGTGCTGTCGATGAATGAGGAATTAATATATGACTTGAGGCTTCTGCAGGTGTCTTTTTGATCGAGGTCGCCGCAAGCTTCTGCGACAGCTCTCCAGCTCCATTTGGGTCATTTGGGTCATTTGGAGTAGGCGTAAACCTTTCGGGGCGTGCAATCTGTGCCTCTAAAGTATCGTATGGGAAGAATGATGCATTAGGAAGACCTGTAGTAATTGATTAACATTTTGGTCTGACATGCAGTGGTAGCTGGTGCGGTGGAACGTGGTAGTTAGTGGTAATAAACTCACCACCAGCCAAATTTCCAATTCCGGGAATCTGAAAGAATTTGTAAAACTGTTTCATGGCGCTCGGTTGTCGCGCAGCAGTTACTCGCGAAAAATGATGGCTTAAATCTAATGGTGGTTTGCCTGCATGTTGTAACACTGCTTGGGATCCGCAAAGGTATTCATAGTTTTCCGTTTCTAAGATATCCATTTTGATGTTGATGTTGATGGAGATGAGGATATTGACAATTGATAGTAATCAACAATAATCAACAATTAGAATAGACAATAAGATCATAAGATGTAATAATCTATGAAGAAAAGAGAATATAACTTACATGAAGCTTTACTTAGATACTTACTTGGTACGCGCATGAAATATTGCCTCCTGATAACGTATCAGTGAATAACAAGGGGGTTACAAAGCAAGGCATGGAGGAGTAGTGGGAGCTCCACTCTGATTTGTCAGTAGAGCTAGAGGTCGGGATAAGGAGCTTTCCCGAATAACCGCCACCATTACTAGGTATTCCGGTCCTTGGCCGGAAGGGACCAAATACTTTTTCATCTGAACTTCCCGAGGTTTCTTAATTGGCATAAATAGGAGAGTTATGTTCAGATTGCTCTGCCTATATAATATATCCCTCTACTCTTTGACTTATAAGTCACCAATGACGTCTGGAAAATTGAGAACTTCAATAAAGGTATAAATTGGTCTTTCGGACTCCGAATTGGCAATATTCCCATTTCATCTCGGTTCAGGCCGACTTATTAATGATCCCCCAAGCGGCAGCCAAAGCCCGAATTGCTTCCCGATTGTACCTCATACCACCCTCGAGAATATCATCCATCATCATAAAAGTATCTATGAACGTTGAGGTAAGTAATGGTTTAACATTGAAGATTCTCGGAGCTAAATGCGGAAGTTAAACCGCATCTAGGAGCGAGAAGGATATGAAAGATGTGGCATGCAAATGGGAGCAAGGAGTTTAAAATTAAAGAGTCGCTTGTACTTACGGGGCATCCCTTTCATGCGAATGACTTCGGCTTTAGAACCTGCAGCATTCATCTTTTCCCCATAAGCTTCTCCTTCATCTCTCAGTGGATCCATCTCCGCTGTCATGATGAGAGCCGGTGCCAAACCCTCAAAATTCGTTGCTAGCATAGGAGATACCTTCGAATTCTGTCACTCGCTCGTTAATGTGTGAATCGTTAAAGTTAAATGGTAACGAAGACCTACATTGTAACTTGTATGATGCCTCTCCTTGCCAAAGAACTGTGCCGCAAAATATTCCATTCTTGCCACCGGCAAAGGTACAGTGAATTCCATTTCTCTATAACTCTCGTATCGTTTCCATCCCTCATCCGTCAACTTGCCATCCGGTCCATATCCGTCCATGTCCACAACCGGAACCCCTAGCATCTGAAAGCTCAATGCCATCCCCTCATCCCTACAAACATGGCTCACAACCGCAGCCAGCATCCCACCCGCACTTATACCTCCAACAGCAAACCTCTGTCGATCCAAGTTTCGCTTTGTAACCATATCATCCGATTCAATCCATTTGAAGGCTTCAATACAATCATCAACCGGAATAGGCCATTGATACTCCGGTGCCAACCTGTAATCCACATCAAAAACCACACATCCAAGCCCCTCAACCAACCTCTTACAAAACTCCATATCGGATTCCAGCCCCCCAAAAACCCAACCCCCACCATGGAAGTTGATATACACTGGTCTAGGTTTCCCCTCATTGATGTTTGGAGCTGGTTCAAAGATCCGCACTGTAATACTATCCTTCCCATCACTAGATGGAGAAACTGGACATTGAACATCAGTGATAGAATGAACTTGAGGTGCAATGGCACGACCGTACACAATGTTATATTTGCGAGGATTCGCCCTAAATTCTTCGATTGGGATTTGATGGGTCGCTAGTCTTCCAGCCGAGTAATGAGCATGATATTTAGCAAACACGGGGTCGAAACGAGGGAGAAGATCTGGCGGGATACTATTGATAGGGGGTTGGGATATAGCTGCTGGTTTAATATCCGTCGAGTGTGATATATCTTCCCCTGGGAGATGAAAGACATTCGGGTAAGGCATATTGGAATGTGAGGCTTCAATTGTTTCAGAGGACATTAGTTAATCTAGGAATGGATATATAAAATGCTAAATGGGTATCTATTGACATATGAAATCAATGCGAATATGTAGTTGCTTTTCCCGCCCGGGCCTAAGATGTGTTGTCATTTATCAGAGTTGATGTTCCCCGCAGGTGGCCTTATCGTTCGGATGGTTCGGATGATCCCGCCACTAAAGCACCTTCTGCGTGACTGCCGGTTTGCATGCATCGGAGGTTGTTGACGCAGTGAAATGTCACATCCAATGCGTTGTATATGATGGCCTCACAGTTTGTCAACACTTCGTTGTCAATTAAACTGGGGTCATGCCTTCAGCTGACGACGGAAGAGGAAAACCCAATATACCACAGGGCTTGGAATGAACCGTACTTGGTGAGCTATAAAACTCCGGCCAAGTGTATTGCCTTGCTAAGGGACCTGTTGAGATTGGCTTGAGCTTAGCGGCTTCAATTCAGAGCATATGTGGAGAGGCACGACACATCCGATGAGTGCCCCAAACAAACCATATTGCTAAGGAGTCAACCAGCACATTCTGATCGACACATTTTGAGCTCAAGAGGGTCCAAACACTGTAACTATTCCGTCGGTACCTGCACAGCACCATTGGTCCCCTTTACCGTTTTCTTTCCAGGCGACGGCACTAATAACGTTTGTTCTCTCCTTCTCTTTGCCATCTCGGCCAATCTTCTTCTTTCCCTCAGTTTTCGAACCTTCAACCTTAATCCGATGCAGAACATTTCCGGTCAAAGTTTCCCAGACTACTACTTCTCCATCTGGTCCCTTGACATTTTCATTCCCTGATAGCACCCACTTCTCATTGCCTCCAAAGCAACTCCTGACTCTGTACTCCTCATTCTTGAATCCCTCATCCTTATAAGTCTTCAAGCATCCCCCACCCTCCCTATCCATCAACCTAACACACCCATCCAAGCTCCCCACCAAAACACCCCTCCCATCCCTCGTCCTCGTTAGACTCGTCACACTCCCCCCGATAACATCAGTCTCCAACGTCCCCGACCTAATATCATACCACCTAACCCTCCCATCCACACTCCCACCAACAATCTCCCATTCTCCCACCCCAG
>NGKJ01000079.1:29890-78809 GCA_002162495.1 Myriosclerotinia curreyana | reverse complement strand
GGGGGGAGAGTATAACTACTAAGGTACTAAGATCTTACATGATATGACTTAGAAGCTTGATCCAGAAAAGCTGCCACTGTGACTGTCACTGCCACTGCCGTCTCCACCTGGGTATCTCCGTCTCCTCTCTCTCCCTTCCACTTTCAAAATCCACACGATATTTATGTAGGAAGTTCAAGCGAATGCGAGTTTAGTACCTTCTTAAATCCATTATTTGGGGAGGGAGGGAACGGGGGAAGGGGGAAAGAGGGACAGTCCACATTCCGTCGCCGCAAGGTCCCCATATATTTCTTCTACCCACTCTTCTACCATGCGGGAAATCGGGACAGATCAAAATTCTTACGCCCGTTATATTAGTATCAGCTTTACTTGCCCGTGCCTAGAATCTGGGAGATTTCTTGGAGGCTTAGACACAGTATGTACTTACAGTTTACCTAGGTATACCAGTAAAGTAATCTTTCTACCTTTATATTACAAACACAATCTTGCTGATTAGATGAAGGAAAATGAATGAAACGGTTTACTGCTTTGGGCAAATACCAAGGGTTTGCTTATTCTGTGCTTGGGATTTCTTCATTCGCTGAACGAGAACCTTCACACCGGAAAAGGCTTTGAATCAAGGATTGTGGAGGTTTTGGTCGTTGCGTTGGAATTGTCAATGATCACCTGCGGATATCCACCAACAACTAGAACTGTTGGCTCTATACGACGAATACGGTATAAAATTCAAATGTACAAAAACCCCCATCAGCCAGCTCCGTTCCCGTTCCCGTTCCCGCCTCCATCGTCCCTTGGTCCCTTGGTCCCCTCATATAGCTCGGTCCCGAACAACTGGGAAATAATCGTATTTTCATTTTGAGACGAAGGGCTCCATACCCTCTTTAAAGACTAGTCTATAGTACGTACTACAACCAACATTTGGTCGCCGATTGCCCACTTTTTGTCGTCATTGCACAACCCTATACACATGAGTAATCATCAATCATTATACTTAGCACCCGAAATTTGTTCGTACAGGCTACAGCACAATGACGGATGAATGGGTCACGCAGGATCTACAAAAGATACCATGAAAGATCGACATTAACCCGTTCTAAGTCATGACTCTCATACTCATCGATATACCGGTATGCCACAAAAAAAAAGTCATGTCACGTCGAAAGTTTCAAACGACGAAGCCAAGAATGTTTATTTCATATGTTCTTGACAACAAAACAAAATGTCTCGTCTCAAATACGGCAATACCTCGTTTTAGACGAGGTAACTTTCAGATGATTATGGTGATGATGTGTTTCCCACCGATCAGGGACGTGCTCGGATCGGTCTCCAACTCATTATTTTTTGGGTCTAATTTACTTGTTAGAACTTAGATCTCTTACAGCATGAAAAGAACGTTTTGACTGACCCACAAACTTCATACCCATTAGCTCCCGGCTGATCATGTGTCCATTGAGTCTGGCTCCAAAAGTTAAAATGCCACTATTCATACGTACAGTAAGTAGTAGAAGCGAGCAAAGAACAAGAAGATGCAAGCGTAGGAAATGGAAAGAGCCGCGCAACAGGGGTTTCTCATGATCATCTCGAGCCACAAAATGCTATATCCTATCACAGGTACCGAAATTTAGCTATAGAGATCTACTCATCTACTTATTAGACGAAGCAACTGCTTGGTTCCGGTAAATCTGCCGGGTAAAGTGACAAAAAAACCCCTCATATCTCTTCTCAACCCCTTTCGTTGCTAATTTGCACAATCTCTCTTTTTTAAACTCTTCCATAAGCCGGACGAGATGTACATTTCCGTATTCGGATCCGACTGCATATTTCTATACAGTGCCGCGGACGGGCCGCAGCATGACTACCTCCCCATATTGCCTGATGCCTCGTAACCATTACGCTTTCGGGCAATCTTCAAGTCTTATCCTGGAGCACGATCTTCATGGAGATTAGAGATTGGAGATTGGAGACTCCAAACAATGGCTTGTGGGTGTTCAAAATGTGGTGTTTTCGCGAGAGTTGGAGCCAGCAATTGCAAATTTACTCCAGCTACGCGCGTTCGTCAGCAAAAGTATGCTCTGTTCTTATAATGCCCAAACCCATCCATGTTGAAGGTTGAAGGAACAATATGCCGAAAGCTCATCCAAAGAACTGGTAGATAGTAGATACCCGACTGTGTCTCTTGTCTGCAGGAACTAGCGCCGAGGCCTGGGACTAACCGAAATAATTTATAGACCTTACTGCAGATAATATGGAGAAATAGCCCGGGTCTGTTGCCAAGGCTTTCAGGGGTGAAAATGCCTTCATGGGTGCCACGAAGTCAACGATAAGACCAATCACAATGCCGTCGGACGTGCTTGCCGAATTAACCCGGGAGAAGTTGAAATACCGTTTTATCTGAGTTGCGGTACATCAGGGTGGGGAGCGTGAGAACAAAACAACATGTTTATCAAAATTAATCTCAATATTATTGAGTGCCAAATTTCGACACGTTCATGTTTAGCGAATTCCCATCGTCAAGATTCTCACAAATACCTATCGAGTTTGGGCTTATATTCTGAGGCTTAAATCTAATTCAACTAATTAGATCAGGCATGGCGTGAAGAGAATGATAATTGCATATGGATCGACAATAATTCTTCAGATTGCTATGCCCCTGTCGTCCATGTGCCGCATACATCTAACGTCACTAGGTACACTGAAAGCCATGCTGTTTTCTCGGGATTCTTTCAATAGTAATTATATTACCGTAAGCCACCTAGCGAGTTTCAAATGCCACTCGCCCAAAAGAGAACATTCGAAAGAATTCTAATTGGTTCAAATACGACGTAACGGTGAATCCCGTAAGCCTTTGCATCTTCAACTACCATCCCGTGCCATGCAACATTCTAAAGATAGGCCTAAATTTTATACAATAGACCCAGGCAATGGGTAAACAACGAGTGGTGCGGATGAAAGGGGGATCGGGGATCTAATTACCGACTACTGTTGTACGAGAGCGAAACCCTACGGAATTTGTAAAGGTCAATTAGGTGTTACCAACACCTCGGGTCAGCTTTCAAATAATATAATAAATACGTAAGTGTTTTATTGAATGAATTATTGGAATTATTATGAATATCATTGGACCTATTAATTTGATTAAATTTTGACAAAGGGGTGACAACCTTGGGGGAGTAAACATGGCCAAGAAGAGAGTCAAGAGAAAGCCCTGGAGAGTGGAAGATAACCCGAACTCTACTTAAGTATAGACTTCTCCAAAGAGTCAAAAACTTTCGTCAAAGTAGTAAAGACTGTAAAGTAGCGAGTAACAATCCAAAAAGGGTGCTATGTAAGTCTAGAATCTGATGCTTCTCTCGCTTACGAGCAAAAAGTTAAAACACAATCCATCTCACAGGCCCAATCGTCAAATATTTCCTTAATGAGCAAAAAGATCGTTGATCCCACGTTTTTTTCTTACTTACTCCATGCGGATCGCAAAAAGCCGATGGAGGGGGGAGAAATATGGGCTTAACCCGAATCGTATTGGCTACCACTAAGCCACACACCCCTACTTGGGCATGTGGGGACATCTTATTATAACATTTATACCACAACCAGACTAGCTCCATCACTGGGGGGGGTGGCATTATTCGAGGGTGTCTAGCGTCATGGAAGCTAAACTCAAAACGCAATTGTCTGCTCTTGCTCTGCTCCTGTGCTGCGCTGCGCTACCTGCCGATGAGGGGTTTGGATCTGCCGTGATTCGTATAAGAGGGATAGCAATGGGTTCATCATGATTGGTACCAAAAAAAAACGAAGCGTCATATACAAAGTACAGATGTACGAGCTGACCAATGAAAGAAAAGAGCGAAGAGCGAAGGGCGAGATGGATCGGGGAAGATCTAGGCTAGAATACCGGTAATATCTTTATTCTTCTATACTACTAATAATAATTAATAGATTCTAAATCCCTAAATCCCTAAACCCTATCAAAAAAAATCCCAAGTATGGGATGAAAATTCACCTAGTAGGTACACCAGGTAGGTACCTTACCTGCATTATGATACAGTATCGTACTTACTTCGGGGAAAAGCAACAAAGTTGTTGTTGAGTGACTTGGGTCATTAATATTAGAGAATCGAAAAAAAACATTTGTATATGTCGGTAATATCATCCGAGTCTGGGTGAAGACATTGGAGAATCTAATTTCGGAAATGTGCTCATTCTTGACTCCCTTGTTTTCCTTAAGGTTTAAATATTACTCTGAAAATCTGTACTGTACTTTTGTATCAATAACCGTGCATATATGTACTGTATTATGTATGCGTATGTCCGTTTGGCTTTACAGTATCTACTCCGTAATGTTGTAGTCGGTCTAATGTATTGTCCGGATGTGCATAAGCATGTTTTAAACATCTGATGGCAGTACCGGTAGTGAGTGGTATTGGGTATTCTCATTTTGTACTATATTCAGATTCTGTTGGCTGCGAGAGGCCGAGCTAAAAAGGGTTGGTGGCAACGAATGCAACGAATGCAACGAATTTAACGAATTAGATACAATATACATATACCGGTATGTATGTATGCATACATAGAAGCAAGGAGAGAAAAATGGCTAAAAACTTATCTACAGAGGACACGGCCTAAAGCAATGCACAACATAATTCACAACGCCATCTCATTATTTTCAACCACATTGCCACAACAAACATCATCACTCATCAACTTGCTTGGCTTAAAAGAGGAGTGTCCCAAGGGACTGGTTTTATTTATCCATCCATTATTCACAGACTATTAATAATAATATAATAATAATGCCAATTATCCGATATTATCCGATATTATCCTTTTTTATCCTTTCATTTTCCAACCGCGCGTTTCAGGATACTCTAGTAACTCTACCCTATCGCATCATTTGGACTTCAGCTAATTACTGGGGCATATAAGCATCTACTCCCGTATATCTTCATGCCGTGCCACTAAAATGATATCCAACCTCTCACATCTCGGTTTATTCTGCTGCCTTGTCATGTTGGATCTTAAAGTCTTGGAGAAAAAAGAGTTGTGGAGACGAGAGACAGCCCAATACCTTCTCCCGCAGCAAAGACTGACCCCCATTCATTCATTCATTCATTCATTTTTCTTGGTTTCTTTTTGATTTCTTTTTGATTAATTCGATATTGTCCGCGCTCGCCGCCAAATGAATCCACGTTCCGCGTAGGAACCCCCCTACAAAGAACCAGACCTACCATATCCCCGGTCCGTCATGCCACATGGTTTTTACGATCTTTAGCGCCACGGCACAGCATTGTCAGCTGCGTGGCAGTCGAACGGCACAGCAAGAACTCTTGGGGACTCTTTGACTGGTGATTGAACGGCCACGATGACACAATCGTGAATCCTTCATTCTATCATGCTTCCAAGGGTTTTCGAGGAACTGCAACGGCGGCGGGGATCTCTTTTAATTTCAGCTTCTAGTATGTCATTAGATATGTGGGATCAATAAGTGTAGCATAAGCTTCATTATGACCACGATATGATGTAGCATGATTAAGTACTAATGAGGCACAATCAAGTTGATTTGGTGTAAAAATGCCTGCCTGCCCACCCATGCCATAAGCACTCGTGCATGGAGATGACCGAATTTGAAACATGGGGGATCCTCAAGATTGATGAAAGAGAAGCCTTCTAGAATTCCTGCGCCGCACCCCGAGGGATTCTTCCATTCTTTCGGTGCAGCTTCCAACGCCATTCGCTGTCGCCGAGAAGTTCCAGATCCTTCGTGTGCCACCGCATCCCTCGTATGCATCCTTCTATGCAACGACACCGCCAATATACGGCATACAAGATGTAAGACGGCACATTTTTCTGACAAGAAGACGAGGAAGTATCGCGGTCTTCATGCGGGCTATCTGTTGTTCTCGGCATAGTCTGCTGATAGAAGGCGTCGCGTAGGCAACAGAATAAATTCATCCACCTTCCTGATTCTCTTAAGACTGCTTTTCCTCAAACCGTGGCCATCTCGTGGTCTCGAGTTGGTTATCTGATTCTGTTGGAAAGGCTTGCGCCATGCATACCAGCTCCGAAACCAGGCCAAATATACGTGAAAGCGGTTATCAAGATCTCTTGAATGGATGGCTAGACGGAGATTGTTTAGATCACATCATCTTCCTTCATAGATTTTCAACATTGCGAAATCCTGTTCTTATGCAATTGAAAAGTCAAGTAACTCGGGCCCATTGGTAATTATGGTAATGGAAGCAGTTGTATCCACGACGACTTGCGTGGTTCAATGCCATTTCATGCAGGTATTGATCGTAGTTTTATTTCCATCACTGCAGTCATCAGCAGACCACTTTACTCATTGAGCTGGATAACGATGGAGTTGTACTGAGTTCCCTCTGCGGATGTGTTTGCGTACTCTGTTCAACGGATCCATACATCCTGTAGATATCAATATTACACCCATTTTGCTATCCTGATCGCTGCCCACGAATTCTCTCATTCAACAACATATATTGATTGAACTTCATGATATTGCACCTTCTAATTTCTACATTTTTCATGAACTTGACCTAGTACATGCCATCTAGCTGTTGGTTACAGTCCTCCCTTCTAAGTATTCCCACCGTTCGTCAAATTCGTTGATAGGAGGTTGTTGGAAATCAACACCAAGCTCTTTCATCCTCCTCTCAGCCCAAGCTCCTAGAACGAGACGATAAAGGGAGGTCTGGTCGCTGTCTGTAGGCATAATGTGTGGGATGAGGCGCAAGAGAGACTGCTTAGCTGCTGCTGCAATGGGACCAACTGTGACATTGTCACTCTCCCACCCGATCATGTCGCCTACGTTCCTGATTGTCGCTTCGATCTTGGAGATAAAAACAGCAACGCAGAACTCGCGTGTGGGAGCAACAGGAATAGGAAGTAATTTGGGCTTCTGTTCAAAGAGGCGTTCGTGGAGCCAAACAGCGGCGAAGTCGAGCGGGAGATTGAAATTTAATAATGATGCGCGGATACGAGCTGACTGAACAAGAAGGCAGGCCTAGAGAGAAGATTGGCACAGTTAAATTGTATTAAGCAGAACAGATTGCTGACATAGGCACGCACCTTTTGTTCTGGGCTGAGATCCCGCCATACATTCTTCTCTCCCTCTGTTCTTTCAAACAAGAACAAGTGGCGGCCCGCAATATCCTGAGGGAGATCAAGTCTGGGACCAACGTGCTGCACTGGGATACGGTGGTAAAGTAGGTGGGAGGCCAAGATATTAGGCTCTGAGCGCATGAGCTCGTATACCGCACCTCGAACTTGACCTCGGGAATTTGCTTATAAATTGGGGCGCCGTCAAAGTTAGGCATATTAACATCGCCACGAGACATACGCGCGACGATGTCCGGTCGATTTGACAGTTTGAAGTGGAGACCCTGTGCGACGCCCAACCTCTGTCTCAGCATGGAATTGGATTATGAAGATTTCAAACAAGAACTCACGTAGTTATTGGAGCCTTTGGAGATGACCGGGATATCAATCACATGAGAGTCGAGATTCTCCTCAATCTCTCGAATGAGTAGGTTTACATCCCAAATTCTTGGTTGTTTTTTCTCTGTGATGTATTGTATAGATAATATAATGTGAGTAGATTTAGATTTATTCGAATGTACTAAGTAGTAAGAAAAGCCAAATCTATCCTCCAAAAACATCTATTTCTCTCTTACTCGTTCTTATCCCTAGCAGAAGGCGAGTGAAAGTACCCTTCATTCAAATCTGTATGTTCTTTCAAACACCTTCCATCTCCATCATCATCATCTTCTTCTTCTTCTTCTCTCACTCAGATCTAACTCTTTCCTCCCAATTCCGTTTCACAAACCATTCCACCCACAACCACACCCACCAAGCTTCACCCCTTTCCCTCCTCCGCATCCCCTAAAAAGAGAGAAAGAACTGCAAAACCCTAGACCCCAAAATCTCAGGCTTTCCATCCAATTTCTCGCATTACTGCAAACACCATGGTTGCAAAGCCGCGTGTCTAGGCCTTAGCTAGCTAGCTGCATTGGAGCGATTGTTGAGTTTGTGCTGGGGTTGACGGGGTTGATTAGTTTGGATGTTTTATGTATGGTCGGCGCTGGCTGCTGAGATGGTGGGTGGGTGTGGGTGTGGATGGGAAGATGAGATGAGATGTGATGGGATGATAACGAGATGCATTGAGGCTGTAAAGAACATCAATCACACGGAGTCTATAATTAATAGCAAGTACGAGATTACAAACCTCACCCTGTCGATTTGTCAAATAACAAGAAAGGTTTCAATGACATAAATGCTTTTATCTGACTCGACAGATATCACATACCGCTTTTCCATAACTCGCTCGCAAGAGAACACTTCCCATCTTACTTGTCTGGAAAATCAGTGTGCAGCTCTCGAGTAACTAACCAGAGTGAATCAAAGTACTTTTCTCGTGCTAGTTCTTGAAAGCGAAAGTTATTTGTTCGCTGTAGATTGGTGAGCGTTTAGGGCGCGGCTTCTTCATACATTGCCATATTCTCACTTTATTATCAACATCTTTCTGTTCTAACTCGGACATGACTTAACAGCTCAGAGAGGATAGGTATGGATGAGAGATGTGATATGAATGACCGAAGGTAAAGTTCTTGTACGTACTCCGAGGGATCGATGCTTTCCAATAGAACTCAGATTAATCAGGGTGCCCTCTAGACTTGTAAAAAGCACGAAAGGACTTGGGGTTAAGAGATAGAATAGTTTGGACTAAAGCCTGGCATAAGCTATCTAATTTAACCACCATCAGTCATTCTATAATCATCCCAAGAGGGAGAAGGCTATTCAATAATTCAATCAACCAATCCAATAACATAATTCACTACTCCTTCGCGAAAAATTAACACCAACACTCTCCTTTAGAACCATACCATTACCCTTCAATCAATCTGCATACATATCCCCAAAGAAACCATCATCGGCTTTTGGCTGAGTCGGCGCCGGTTTCTCCACCACCACACCCGGTCTCTCCTTCGCCTCTGCAGAATTCCCACTCTTCGTACTCTTCGTCGGAATCAGACTCGAGCTTTTCGTCGCCATATCAGCCGTCGCCACTTGAAGCGTGCTCGCCGCAGCGGATTGTCCTAGAGCCGCCGCTTTGAAACACATGCATTCACAAGGACCTGTATGTCCCGGTGCTTTCTCCGAATCATCGATGGGCTGAGCGTGCAGTTCGCCCTCGGAAAGCTGTGCGGTTTCGTATTCGAGGGCTTTGATGAGTTTGTAGATGACGCTTGCTAGGCCGGCGCCGGCGATCGGGCCAACCCAGTATATCCAGTGGTAGCTGGGGAAACTCATAGTTATGATTGCGGGTCCGAGGGAACGGGCCGGGTTCATGGAGCCGCCGGTCCAGAAGACGCCTTGGGTTTGTCAGTGAACGTTTTAGATGACCCTTTCTCAAGGTCAAATTAGCTTACCAGCTAGTTCTCCAATAAACACGGATAATCCAATACCCAACGGTGCCAAAAAGGTAGCCTCATGCTTTTCAGCCGCGAGCATAAGAACGGTAAAGCAGAGCTGACAAGTGAGAATCATCTCGAGAATAACTCCTTGTGCCGTGCTCATGCCAGGTTTAAGAGTAGTAGCCGTATGCAAACCTCCATGATATAAACCATAAGCCATTGCCGAAGCTGCGATTCCACCAACACACTGAGCTATACAGAGTAAAACACAGCGTGTTAAATCGATTGCGCCGACGAAGAATAAGGCGATAGAAACCTTGAACATGTCAGCATAAGGTCTACTACTTACGTTTCGATTATTGTCGCACAGCCGGATCGAATAGCCCTCCACTGATGCGAAAGAAAGTCCAGGCATTAACCACCAGACTTATTCCAGCCCCAAATGCTATAAACAAGATCTGTATGGTACTAATTGATTTCGTTGTGTAGTCGACTTTGTCACCTTTATTATCATTCCCCGATGCGAGTGCAACTTCTGCCGCAGAAAAGGCGATGAATAGGAAAGCGGTTGTGCCAATGAGTTCTCCAATAACAGCAACGACATGACCTCGTGCTTTTTGTGGAATGGAGTCAAAGAGTTTGGAGAAGACTTTTTTGAGAGGATCGAGACGGGAGAGTGCGGTCTGGCCGGGACCGGAAATATTAAGTGTAGGTTGGCCATTTAACGTCGTGACAGACATTTTGAAGGGTTGTGGGTTTGTAGGTAAAAATGCCGTTCATAGGTCTGCGAATTGTCGATTTATGAGTTTTTGAATTTGTGAATCGTCGATATTTCGAAATATTGTGTTTTACTGGCCTTGTACCCGACTGTTCCTTCTGTACGGAATCACCGATGGCAACGGGTATGAGCTTGCCACATAGAATGGGGAAAGAACGATGCTATAAGATGGAATCAAGCTTGAGTTATTCGCGAATATTTATAGAGAAAAGAGGTCTATTGGCTTATGCTTGTCAAGTACACAATACAATGTACTTTGTAGCTAGCGCTTGCTAAAGATAATGTCACCATCTTGAGAAATCTTTCCATAACGCCCAAACGTCGGAGAGAGAGACAAAATCCAAATACGTCTGCCCTCCATTAGACCACAAATCATTCTTCGCCAATTGACCGACCAAAATCAGTTTATTCGCAATCAGTCAACTCATAACTTCTCTCGAGTGGCGCTCGCCCTCCTATACATTTCCTCCTGAAAAGTATGAAACAACCGATTTATCTTTGGATCTCCAGGCGGCTCAAGCTGCGAGCCCCATATACCACACATTCCAGCTTTACGGTCGATCCACCATTGAAGATTGGGATAACCTCCCCATGCAATCGAGCCTTTGCTTCTACCACCGATGTCTTCCATGTTCATGATTCCTCCAAGACCCCAGTCGGCTTTCAGTCCCATAGGTAATGCTCCCATACTTTCATTAACTTCTGGGATGGATAACTTCTCCATTAGCGCTTTTCTCGAGGCTTCACTGAGCTGTGGTCTGAACATCTCGTCGATGGTTTCCGATTTTAGTAACCGTCCATCGTTTGCACAGATACTCTGCAAACACTTGAAATAATCGACGGGAGTTCCAAACATCCCAGCGCCACCATGGCAATCTATGGTTGCTAGATCAAATAAGACTTTATAGGTGTATCTGACCTTTCCCTCCGGGTTATCTGTGGTACCATATCGAGTCATGCCCCCTTCTCGTTTACTCATCGCAACTAATTTTGAGAGGATATCTGGGTGCTGAGTCGGATAAAATGTCATGCTATTTATACCGAGGGGTCCCAAAACATTTTTTCGTAAGTATTCCTCCAAGGAAATATTGCCATTGACTCGCTCAACCATTTGACCAGCCCAATCAATGCCAACGCCATAGTTCCACGACTCACCAGGTGCAAAAAGAAGTGGGAACTTGAAAATATCCTTGATCAAACCTGGTCCGCCCATGGGTAAAACTGGGCTTTTGTTTATATATTTTTGGTACCGGGACAGCAATGGATCTTAATCGTATTTAGCCATTTTCCTAAATGCCCGGGAATTATGTCACTAACCGAAGATATCGTATGAAAGCCCGGATGAATGTGTAAGAAGATGCCTGAGTATAATTAGTTCTATGTGCTTAAGGTACTGCAAGTGCAACAAACCGAAGTGTTATCGTTTTGTAGTTGTCTACGAGGACTGGCCTGCCACTTTCTTCGTCAAAGCCAGTAAGGATTTGTACACCCTTGAATTCTGGTAGCACTTCACAAATATCGCCATCAAGACTTAAAAGACCTCGCTCTACGCATTGCATTGCCGCGACAGTTGTGAGTAGTTTCGTACAGGAAGCAAACCACATGACACTATCCAAATTCATAGGGCTTGAGGGCTCCTTGAGGGACTGAGATCCGAAAGCTTTGGCATAATGAAATTTTCCTGTATTTGTTAGTCACTGCGACTGATAGGTACCCAAACAAAATCGGTAACGGATTCTCTGGACTTACGGTGCTCGAGTCCATACTCATGAACTCAAACCACCACCCGATTTTGTTGGATTAAGAAGAGAGGCATACCAGACTTCTCTCCTCCCACCAGAATTACACCTGAAATATCTCTGTTTCTGCACGCTTCTTTGATTGTATCCTCAAAATTCGACATCTTGTCGTTGAGACCTATCACAAGCAAATGATGTTTATGGTTGATTGATGTATACGAGGAGATTTGGAGGATCAAAATTAATCAGAAGAAGTTATAGTGAAAGCAAAATGCTCAGTCAAAAACAAAAAAAGAATACCTATGTCCAGATGTTTTATATACAACAATCTTGTGGTTTAATAACACAAGGTACCTCGGCGGTACATAACCCCGCATGGAGACGTTAAAACCTCGGGGAATAACCAGACCACTTTCTACAATTCATTAGTTGGGTTCAGACAATGAGTAATAAATCTCTGCTGTAGGTATTTTATCAAATCTACCATACTTTTGCGAAATTGTAATAGTCGGCTCTCTCAAGGCCGACTGGTTCTCAATCAGGAAAACCAATTGTTCCTAGCAAGCAAATTCCCCCCCTAATTAGGGTGGAGGAGCTAATGGTTGGGGAGACGTTCGCTACCATCAAGGCCATGGTCTTCCCTTTAATAAACGCCATTGAAAGAATTCCAATTGCCATACTTGGAGAAGAACTGAGGATCATGTTACTCGATATTATTGTGTGGGGGGATGGCTGTCCAAAAGCACTCATATTGGTATATGTATTTCATGAGCCTGTTCGGCCAACCAGCCCTTTCATCTAACGGCTGCGCCATATTATACTCTAATAACTGTCATATATTTCCCAAAATCCTTGAACGCCCTGCCAATGCTTGCCTGCTTAAAACTTTCGAACATCATAGACATTTTTAGTACAATATATCAAATAGTCGTTACCGTCCCCGTTGTTGTCGTTCATTTCGCAATTCCATACTCGGTCAGCCCATACCGACAAATTTGAACCAATTTGGCCTGCAGTCCTCCTTATGTAGCCAGGCTTCTCCGTCTGTGAATCGTCCTGCCTGGCAACCCTTGCACTTCGGCGAATTGGGGCAGTTGAAGTAGGGGATATGTTGGTAACCAATATCACGGAACCTTTGAGAGGGATTAGCTACAATGCGACTTTCACGAAAAGGACTCAAGACTTACCAATGGATCTTGCTAGAATCTTCAAAGAGTCCCAACGCTATACTGTGAACCGGCGCATCTCCCCATCGCTCGTAGAAGAAACCTCCAGCACGGTCCAAATGATTGAAATAGTCCTCATATGCTTGACTGCGCCAGAAATCCATATTACCAATTTCAAAATTACTCCAGAAATGACATGTGGAGTAGCCATTCGCTTTCTGATTATGCTCTGGTCTGCGCGCACTATCTGTGAGCCATTGCATTGCATTATTGTCGTTGATGTACTCTGGATGTGCAGCCAAGAACTTCGTCGTTTCGGGCCATAAGGTTGGAATTGATTGAGGCGCATCGTAAAGGTTAATAGTAAACCCATAAGTCTTGTTTTGATCTTGCATAAATCTGAAAACGTCATAATCGACATCGCAGAAGAAGTGGACCTTTGGCTCGACACGCCAGTAAAACTGCATGTTCGCCATAGCTGGATGTTTGTAAAATAAACCACTATTCCATCGACACATCTGGTGGTATGATGCCATGCTGGCATATTGAATGTCATTCTCCTTGAGTATCTTTGCCGATTCTTCGAAGAGCTCTTTATCGATCCATGAGGGGATATCCCAATGTTCTTTTGGTATCAATTCTGCCAGGATTGTTAGAGTTGCCAGGTTGTCATAATAGGTAAGCCTGCGTACCATATTTGCATTCTGCATTCGTTTCTGCAGAAGTTCGACGTTTGAATTCCTCCGAGAACGGTACATCATTGAAGAATGTCCATGGGTAATTGAATTTATGGTTCCATGTTCTTTCCAAGTCTCGCATAGCTTGAACCATTCCATCGACCTCTTCGTTGCGAACCAAAGATAGAAGAGTAGCATTGATTCGACTCGTTCCCTCGGCGCCTGGCCCATAGCCCTGATCAGCTCTCCATAACACACCCTCTGGTTCTCCAGTAGCTATGAAATTGATTAGCAAGACAATTGGGATACATAGGAAGCTCGGCGCATACGATCTAAATTAGGGTCTCTCTCTGGATTTTCAAGTGTATCTCCAGGCCCTCGTTTTACATTTTCAGGACCAAAAACTTGGTATAAGAAAAACATCCATAATCCTATGGCCAATAGACCCAAGATTCGTATTGGGCGTGCGACGGCCATATTGATTGTTTGTCTTTAAAAAATGTGTCGACTTTCCCAATCTCACTGAAGCTTGGAACAAAATCGCGACAGCGCCGCGTAAGGTTATCTAAAATAAAACCGCCTAACTGCACAACCCATTAAAAGGGGATGTGGATTTGCCTTTGCCTCGTCACACAAGGCTTGGCTATATGTATGTATAGGTCGGGTAGATCGAGATAACAGCCTTATATCTAAGGTTCCATGTATCATCGCGTCTTTTCGATTTCCAAAGTTTAGGACCGCGTACAGCTTGAACATTATAATGTTTAATGATGATTTCAATGTCAATATTTAGATGAACCTTACCTCCCTTACCTGTGTACGCCATTCATTGAGACTGTATGAGTTCTAAAGGAGAAGTCTGCTAATGAATTGATACAATGGCACATCTTGTGAAGCTGGGAGCTTTGACAGATGAACTTGTCACATTAATCACCTCCTACTCCTCGCAGGTAAATATGTTTCTTTTGAATATTTTCTTTTCTTATTCAATGCTTCATTCAATCCCCTCAAAGCCAAGGAGCTGACCGGTTTAGTCTGACTCTGCCAGGTTTAATACTTGCCGAGAGACTGCTCTTCGAGCACTGAGGCATAGTAATTATAATCGAACGAACCAGTTTGATATTGTGGACCGACTTGAGGGGCTTGACGAAAAGTTTCGAGTATATAATGAAGACCTACTCGCAGATGCGCTCAAGGAGCGTCTGCAAAAACTGCCTGAACTAAAATTAAAATGGACATCCGAAATTCTACATTTACTTCTCGAATTATCGAATCAGCCAGTTTCCATATCCAGGATCGAAGATCTAGATTTGATCAAAGTAGTAAATCCCAAAACGGAAACCCCTTTGAAATGGCGAGATCTTGTAGCCGAGGACCCCTTACTACGAGAA
Source organism: Myriosclerotinia curreyana (assembly GCA_002162495.1). Classification (NCBI taxonomy): domain Eukaryota; kingdom Fungi; phylum Ascomycota; class Leotiomycetes; order Helotiales; family Sclerotiniaceae; genus Myriosclerotinia; species Myriosclerotinia curreyana. Next base: position 63,630 of record NGKJ01000079.1, on the reverse strand, counting down.
AAAAGTATATGGCGGAATGTCGATTTCGGGGCGGATAGTTCTGATGATGATGATGGTTTTGGAGATGCTCGATCGGAATTTTCAGACTTGACTGGATCAACAGGAGACTCGAGCTTGGATGAGGATAGCATCAGGAGACCCCAAGATTTAATTGTGGATACACTTGAGGAGGGCATCTTGAATAAATTGAGGAAGGCACAATTTTGGCAGAAACCACCGAGTGTGAATGGCGTCCAGCTGAAGACTGTTAGAAAACCTATCACCGAACTGCAGGCCGTCCGAGAAATTCTTTTCATGTTCGCTGGATCTTTGAGCTCTCTATTCGAATCAGACTCACATAATGTTCCGGTAATTAGACCTTCGAAAAGTTATATCTTGAAGCATTTGACTTCGGAAGGTTATGATATGCTGATGGAAACATTCGCAACTCAAGGTTCAGCGTTGGCTATCCTTCGAGCGTGGGTAAAACAGCCCCAAAAGGTGCCACTACTACAAGTTCTGCAAGGATCTATTTCTCAGCGACTTATGGGCTTGGATACCAGACTATCCGACATCCAGAGCAGATTTATCGCTCCACCGAAAGATGTGGTTGTTAGTCTTTTGAGTCTACAGAACGAAGTAGCAAATCTTACCAAACCTCTTAACAGACTTGCCGACATCATCAAACGAGTTAAACACGACCCATATGCCCATGCTTTTCGTTATCTTGAGTTTCTATATGACGAAACTTGTACCTCTCAGATGGCTGGAGACGATGATATGTATGCATTTATGGGTAAGATTTTCTTTCAGTGCTTTCAAATCTACCTTCGGCCTATACGATCTTGGATGGAGGAAGGCGAGCTCGGTAGTGGAGACAACGTATTTTTCGTCTCTGAAGTTACTGGAAACGCAGATCCATCTTCAATCTGGCAGTCTCGCTTTAAGCTACGCAAGACTCAGGGTGGTATTTTACATGCTCCAAGTTTTCTTCAAACTGCTGCTGAGAGAATCTTCAATACCGGTAAAAGTGTTGTTGTCTTGAAACAATTGAAACAATTTGAATCAGTACGGTCAAAGAGAAAGATAGAACCGAAGCTCGACTTTGATTCAGTATGCAACACCACCAAATTTTTCTTGGCCCCTTTCTCCGAGTTATTTGATGTAGCATTCGAAAAGTGGATCAGAAGCAAGCACCATCATACTTCTAATAAGTTGCGTCAAACTCTCTTCGACTCTTGCGGTTTGAATAATGCGCTTAATGCCTTAGCTCATGTATACTTCATTGCCGATGGTATCTCTTCGTCAAGCTTTATGTCATCTATTTTTGATAAACTGGACACATTAGATTCTTCCTGGAATGATCGTTTTCCATTGACAGAGCTCGCACAAAGTACAATAGGCACCCATCCGTCCATAATACCAGAACGACTTCGATTGCGCATTCGGCCTCTTTCACAAAGGAGTCGAGATATCAACAGATGTCGAAAATCTGTAAAGGTCCTCTCCATAATCGAACCCATATACCACCTCTCATGGCCTATTCAAATAATCCTCACACCACAAACAATACCCTCATATCAAGGAATCTTTACCTTTCTCTTCCAGATTCGTCGCAGTTCTCATATTCTCTCCCGAGAACGTCTCGTCTCCGATCGCCATAATCTAACCAGTACCACTGATGAACGCTCTCTCTACTACTCCCTCCGAACCCGTCTTCTTTGGTTCTATTACACGCTATACTATTACCTCACGTCTTTAATCCTCGAACAGCGCTCTCAGAAAATGCACCAGGATCTCCAAGAGGTCGAGGATATCGATGCTATGATTCGCGTACATACATTGTTTGCTAAACGCATTACGGATGAATGTCTTCTCGGCAGTAAACTCGAGCTTATTCATAAAACTATCATAAAGATCCTCGATTTGGGTATTAAATTAGAAGATGCGCAAGCTGCGAATGCGGTTGTTATTAAGGAGGCAATGGAACAACAACAGGAAATTATGGATCTTTCATTGGCCTCCCTGGATCTACCACCTACACCGCGGCAATCGAAAAATTGGAGGATGAGTATGAGGATGAGTATCGCGAAACAAAGGGACGAGGATTCAGAGGATGAGACGGTGGTGGATCTAAGTATTTTATCACCAGGCATGGAAGATCGCAACGAGGAATCGTATGTGCAGAAGTTGGAGGGTATGAAAAGAGAATTTGATAGGCTGGTTAAGTTTGTGGGGAGTGGGTTAAGGGGGGTTGCGAGGGCGAGTGGAGGCGAGGAGGCGAAGGGGTGGGATGTATTGGGGGAGATGATTGAAGGAGGTTTGGAGACTTCAGGTCCCTAACCCAAACATACATAGAGGAATGTTATCCCGGCATACGTCTGACAGCTAGATATCTCAAGACTGTCAGGCCCTGGAATTTTCAAATACTGTAGACTAAGACTTGTGGAACCCGAGAATGCATCTGCAGAATGCCTACAAAGTTTTCGGCTCGTTGAATATAAAGTGAGTCTAGATTCAACCTGATTTTGGTATTTCGTGAGATCGGTAGGAGCAGCTAGTGTCGGCAAGAATGAGAGTGATGAAGGTGTTGGTTGAATACTGAATGATTGGTATCCTGGTGATTGGGTAGGCTTACTGACATACGTTAGGAGTGGGTTCTAAACACCAGAAAGGGGCACAACACATTTCATCTGATGTTCTTGAGCCAAAAATGTACTTTTATTCACTCAGCAACCCAAACTGAATATATCTAAGGTATAACTCCTCTATCCCATTAAGTGTGAAAAGCTTCACATACTCACATTCTCTCCCCCTCCCCCGACGTGAAAACTTTGATGAAAATGGATTCTCATCTACATGGCGGTGATCAGCAGATGTTTGTATTTTGATTATTATTGTTGTTCCTTGAATTATCATTCACCACAATTAGTGGCTTTTTTATATGAGCATGAATTTCGACTTACAATCTGCAGCATAGCCAGAATTTGAGCTATACGGTTTACCAGCAATCAGTCGAAACGAACATGGTGAGAAAATATGGACAGTATTCCAGCTATAGATTGCAGTCATATTTTCTCGTTCCCAGCTCCTCGTATCAGCTTTCACAATGTCGTATGCATTCCAATTATTCAATAAAGTGCTATTCCAGATCGTTACTCATCTGGAAGAGATGATAGGAACAAGGGTTTCAAACTCCATGGGTGCTTAACCGTCGGTGATCAGGGGCCCTCCATAGCTTCGATGTTTAGGAATTTGGGATGAAGCGAACGCGTAAGTGAGAAATAATTTTGAAAGGGTCATAAAATTGCTTTGGATATTGACAGAGGAAGATCGTTTTCCATTTGTATTGGGCCCCTCCTGTACATCGTTATATGTGAATAAGCGTGCAACACTTGCTGGAAGAATGTTCTTTTTGATCATTTAAAAGGATCCATCTTGAATCATCCTAAATTGATTGTTGCATGATGCTCTTGTGCTCGACTAGGTTATAATGGCCGGGCTTACAGTACGGGGGTGACCCTCGGCTCCCTAGATTGGGCTTTAATTAGGCGATTTAAAAGCATTGTATTTAGGGCAGATAGCACTCAATCTTGTTAAAATATCACACAGCATTGAAGGTAGAACAAATATACCGTCTCCTAATGAGCACTATTATATTCATGGCAAATTTATCTAAATACTATTTATACAATTTCTGTCTGGCAATACCAAACGCACTCCTGATTACCATGCCAATAATTGGAGTCCATTTCTGCGCACACTTTTAAGTCTCCCATCTCCCAGATAACGCCGAAAAAAGACTGTCACCATAAGCCCAGCCTCCAATTCCCCCCAGCTCGCTAGCCAAGCAAGCTTTTATTCCTACACATACCAGCTAGTAACGCCTGAAACCCCCCCTTCCCTCAAGAAATACATAGAGATCTCCTCCTCCTCCTAACATCTAAATATTTGACGCCGTGAGATCATAGATATGGCATCCACAGAGTATCGCATTGCGCAAGGTTCATGGGATTCACTGCCTTGGCAATCAAATCAATCACCGTCTGATTGGCAGGCAGTGCACCTTCTGGTGATTTAGCTATGCTCAGTGCTCTCTTAACTATCATATCGCTATTCGTTTGGACAGACGACCTCAAAGAAGACTCATCCATAGCTCGATGGCTGCTCGTAAACCAGAATATCATCTCGTCACGTACGAAAAGACAGAGTTGTTGTTCGAGTTCAAACTCAGATTCCGTGAGGCATCGTGCAATAGCCATGATAGCACAACTGTATATACCCTCAGTAGCCAAAGGTCCCATAAGAGTCTGAAGGTTGGGAGTAAGACGGAATGGTACAGGCTCAGGGTTGTGGAAAAGTGCTTTGCCGGCTGCCATGCATGACATCAATTCAGACCCCCAAACATTGCCTGTGGCACGCGAGATTGTCATCTTGTGAGGATAACGAACGTGCATATGTAGGATATAAGTCATGAAGGTAAGAGCTGCAAATTGATAAGAAAACTGTCTTCGGAACAGCCAGAATTCTGAGAATGAAGGGTAGGTTTTTGTGAAATATTCAAGAACAACGGTTGCCTCGACGTATCGTTCTTGAATAGCAGCAAAAGTCTCTAGTTTAGCAGTGGCAGAATGTTCAGGAGTCTTATTCTGCTTGGAAAAATCAGTCATAAACAATTTATAATTACTGTCCTTCATTAAACTTACCTGTTTATCGAACAAGAGTTTCTGCTTCTCCATGGTAAATATAATCGGAGCATCTTTCGTAACATTGTGTCTTCTGCAGTGATCATCATAGACACCCAGCAATGAGATGTAGGTTGGATCGTCTTGCACCATTCTGATATGTGGCGCAAGAGGAATCATCAAAGGTAGATGGAAGTTCAGGTTACGTCTTCTGCTCTCTTTTCGTTTGCTCAAGCTACCATTGAAATGCCTGAACAGCTGCAGAATGCGTTCTTCTCGTCTACAATGTCGTGCGGCAGGGTGTTGTATAGCAAATGGATGCAGGCTTCCATCATGACCACGCATTCTAATCCGACGATGGCAGACTCCAATTGCACGCACAAGATCTACGTCAGGCATGAATCGCTCAATGCGAACGAAGTCCTGGTTCTTGTCTTTGTGGAGAAGGTATTGCCCAGGGACTTCGATCTCGTCAAGTTTTTGGAAACGGAAATCGATAAGATAAGAGTTGTAACCCTCGAGCGGCATTGCCAAAGTGCGACGGTCTAGCTTCTCTTCGAATTTGTCTCTCCATATCCTAAGCTTATGAATGTACTCGAACATGGTAGGCTTATGCTTAACGAAATCCTGCTCAAATGACGTCCTAATATGAGGGGGAAGGATGGTCTCTGCAAAGCGAGTGATATTTGCTTCTGTCGCTGGTGGGAGCTTCGTATCCTTAGCATATGTTATTGGCGCACGGCCAACATAAGAAATGCCATCATTTAGGAGAGCTACTATCAATCTGTATGCATCCTCGTCAGGTGGGCATTTAAAGTTCTTTGAAATTGAATCAACCATAGCTTCCATGGAAAGTGCCAATAATGGGAACGCTGTTTTCAAAACTCCCAACAGTTCCTCGGTGTACTCCCAAGGAGGTTTCTTTTGAGATCCTTGAGACGGTGCTACATCTTGTGAAACACTCGCCGAGCCATTAGTAGGGGCTCCGTTGACAGGAACTCCATTAGCACTGGCGTTGTTTCCGTTCGTTTCTCCGGGCTCTGTCTTAATTGCAGGGGCAGCTTCGGCACTTGCAGTTCCAGGACGTGATGCTGAGGCACTTTCGGATCTTGCACCGTTGGTATTTTCCGCTTTGATATTAGAGACGCCGTTTGTTGCCTGACCTTGGGCTTGAGACTGGGCTCTGGCAGCTTTAATCTTAGCCTCTTTCATATCCTGTTGCTTCTTGATAGCAAGCATGTCTTCACGGTTTGTTCTGAGCTGGAAGAACAAGGCTTGAGGGTATTGCTTTGCGATCTTAGACAAAATTAGATGTGCTTTGGCTGCCTCTTTATGTCCCAAGCCCGTAAGGAGTTGGGGTATGAATGTGATCCAATACCAGACCGGTGTTTCTCCCTTGTACTCGTCAAATTGTGCCGAAAGTGTACCCTCAGCATCATCAAGACTCAACAACCAGAGGATTCTCGTGAGGAGTTTTCTAGATTTAGCGTTCTTGAACAGACCTGCCGCTTCCAAATAGCAGCTCAAGGCATTCCTGGCGAATGTGTAGTCATTTTGATTCGCTTTGAACAAGCGATCGTTGAAATAACCCCACTCAGCCCAAGCCTTGGGAAGCTTGATCTCGAAGAACAAGGCCATCCCATAAGCCTCGGATGCTTCGTCACGTAATCCGAGTTTTTCCTGGAACATGCCTTTCAAAGTGTAAAATTCAGCCTTCTGGGTAGCAGCAAAGTAATTGAGATTGGTATTGTTGATGACGTCTAAACCATTATTCAATTCGTTGGGATTCTGGTAGTGACATTTTGCTTGTTCTCGAAGCTTGAGGAAAGCCTCTTGAATCTCGATGTTTGGCAATGTGTAAATCCGACTAAGTTGACTAATGCAAACCTCGGGTAGGTTATGCTTGCGGGCTACATGAGCAAATCTATTGATGATCCAGGCGGTTTCATGATAGCCTCTATAGGCGAAGGACGCACCGTTAGCGGGTGCAGGTTGGAGCGGGAGAAGGTTCAAGTAGGTTGTGTTAATTAGATGAAAGATATGCTGTCTCCATGTCACAAGATCCTGCCAAGCAGTAATATCATCCCAAACATTTGGTAGTCGATCACGCCAAGTTCCTAATAAAAGTTTGAGTTCGCCCGATTTGACATCCAGATTAGCCATGGTGGTCTGTGACAGGCTTTGACATATAACACTAGCATCGTGAAGTTCCACAAGCTGTTGAAAATTTTGAAGTAGTGGAATGTGAGCGTTGGTAATGCGCTTTGGTAATTGGTGCCATTTACGTATTGAGAGCTGGATGGCTTCGTCGCAGACCTTGCTGAACTCTGTTTGCGTTTCAGTCCCCTTGTGAAGCTTGAGCAAAGATATGAAGCCCTGGAAAAAAGTTCTTCTTGGTGTTGGCGCATCCATGACACCTTTGATGATATTGTCTAGCTGCTCACGATTCTCATTGTCGTGCCAAATTTCAGTTTGCCTCCAAGCGCACTCAAGAAGCAAGTCCTGGAAATTCTCATGTTTCGCGAAATCTTGAAGAACTTCCCATTGCTGAAGTTTTTGGGCACAAAGGACCCAGTGGTCTTCCCACAGCATGTACTCCCCTTGTGAGAAAGGAAGCGCACCTGTTCGTGCTTTAATTTGAGCGTGTTCATACATAGTCTGAGCTTTGTCCCACATTCCGTTCTGCTCGTATGAAAGCGCGGCATTGGTCTCGACGTACGCGCAGCGACGACGCCAAGTCCCATAGAAAAGATCGTCCTCCTGGAGCCCTGAATACAATTCCACAAGCGCATCAAGATTGCTCTCCCGAACCATATCGCTGTCAATCTCGGGATTTATAGCAGCACGCTCAAGCTGCACAAGTGCTGTGTACCAACCATCGTAGGTCCTGGCCGAGAACTTGAGTACGTGCGGCGGTATTTTACACTCGGGCCACGCTTTGGCTGCACCTTCCAGGAGAGATTGTACCACATTGGGTCGCTTGTCGATTTGGCGGCAGTGGTATTCTCTTGTAAGTAGAGTTACCATGCCTCGTTCCAGTTCACTTCGTTCATCTTTAGGCGTAGCAATCCAATACACTGGGAACAAAGCTACCCATATCTCGTGGGCCATGTTTGGATCGAGATGCTGAAGCTGGCTCAGCGGCTCAATAATGTCTCGTACTTTTACATCTCCAAGCTCCGCCACAAAGCGTCTGTGGGATGCCATGAGGCTGTCAAATCTATTGTCTTGTGGTAAGGTAGGGGTTCGATTATCTTTGGCATAAGTCTCGTAAAGCATCGAAGCGGGCATCACCTTGAAGTCATCTGCATTCAATTGGATGGAGTGGTTCGAATCCACAGCACCTAGAAGCAATTGAGAAGCTTGCGCTAACCAATAAGATTCTGCTAGAGTATCCCAATTCTGTCCAATGATGACATAATTGAGCCTTGTACTTGCCGTTTTAGATTGACTTCTGTCAAATATGGCCATGAAACGATTTCGTAAATCTACGTCCTGTGCTCTTGTTCCAATCAAGAACGCATGCTCCATACGGACTGTCAGCTCGGTGCGCGTGATTTTTGGATCTTCATAGATGCGAATGACGAGCTCCAAGAACTTCGTTAACAAAGTCTGATCCGTGCGCTGCTCGAAAGTCAACATTTTATGTAGGACCGCAGTCTTCTCCTTCAAGGTGGGCCAAGAGCCCTCCGACTTAAAGACCCAGGTTTCTACCATATCTAAGATTTTGAGACATAATGAATTACTCATCGACTTTTCCACTAAAGTTGCGAGGACACTTAAAAATGGACGACGGCTATCACCAAGGGTGTCCATACGCAAGGATATCACGTCTATGGCTTTGAGCATGAGCCCAGTTTGGATTTCCAGGTCGTATGGGGACATGGCGCCAACAGCTTCAACATCGCCTGCTCGCATCGCAGCAGGCATTGCAGCCTGCCCACTAAGTGTAGTGTAATGGCCTACATGCTCACGCGCCAATTTCTGCTGCAAAGCTTTCATGACTTGAGGGATGTGTTGATCCATCTCCGATGCTTTCCTCTGCGCTAAAGTCCAAAGGATATTGAGACCAGAGATGTAATTATTGGCCGAGAGCGTCTCCGTGGCTGTGGCAGACAGGAAAGTTATGATCTCAGAAGTTGAGGCTTCTGGTTCGCTCTCTGCATCTGCATCTTCCATAGGCGTATCATCAGGAACTGCCTCTAAAACACGCTTGAGCAAAGGACTCATTTTCCGTCCATCATCGATTTTCTCATCGCCAGCGTGTAAGCAGTCTTGAATTTCTGGATTATCAGATTTTAATGACTTTTCTAGGATGTGTTGGATTTCTGGCATTTTTTCTAAGATCCACTTGACAGGCTTTATATTAACAACAATGCGAACAATTTGCAGTGTATTGACCATGTTCGTAATGAACTTATCATCCGGCTTGTCCTTATCAGGACGTTCGCCTGCGAGAGCCGCCGTAGTTCTGTCACTTGCTAAGACTGTCTCTGTAACGTTCGGGAAAAGATCAATGTCAAGATCACCCCAATACTGAGGCTGTAGGAGATTCCAAAGCAAAGACACGGATTTCTTGCACATTTCGACAGAAGGCGCTGGCTGCGCTGGCCCATGAGGCGTCGATGTATCTCGACTTCGAGCAGACGGTAGAGGATATCGTTCATTGAGAGAGGCAATGAATTCAACGAGATACTTAATCATCTTTGCACGCATCATAGCGGGGATCTGGTACTCTGGCTTATCATTTGCGGAAGCAGGCCCAGGTCGGGATGGCGACGGGGACGAAGTTTGAGCTTCGTTGAGAGTGTCCAGCTTTCTTTTCTTCGTGTTTGGGGATTCGGACAAAGGTCTTTCTGGAGAAACTGCTTTCCCTTCGACGCGTCGCTCTTCCCATTGCCATATCAATGACATCAGATGAAGAGCCAACTTTTTGCTCTCGTTGGATGGATTTGGCGGTGCTGCAATCTTACGCAATGAGCTGATGATGAGATTGATAAATTTATCACGAGATTCGTAAAATAGATCTGCATGTTTCACAAGGAAATTGAAAATACTTGTCATCTGTTGCACATTCTGACTTTCTTCCGCAAGTATGCGACGCGGAGCGGCAGCCCATACTGGATTGCGGTCTCCAGGTACAGCATTGCAACGCTTGGGTAGGACCGGCGCTATTAATTCTAGTGCTTGGGTGACCAGAGCTCGTCCTTCATTTTGATTCACTTTCAGAAGGGAAAAGTATACCTGCTGGACGATCTTGGCAGGTGTTTCGTAATGTGCAATAAAGTAACCAATGACGACATACGCGGCGTGCTTGTTGATGACATCCTCGAGCCTGATGTAGCCCCAGCCGAATTTGATGATGTCTTTCCTAGCTTCTTGAAGGATAGAGTGATTAAATTTAAGGAGCATGGCAGTCAATTGTAAAAGTTCCATTCGAGTATGATCAATTCCTGGTTGTGTGAGATCATCACTGGGATCCGGCAAGCCGACCTTCCACACCTTGGTATGTATCGATTCGATAATAGTCCTGTCTATAAGACGGGAATTCTTGGCGGGTTGTGGCTGCTGGGAGTTGCGCATAATGTCCATAGCTATGATTGGATTAACAAGATTGTGGAGGAGAAAAGTCTTGTTTTTCTGCGTTGCACTTTTGCCAACGTATATTTCCAAACTTCGCAGGACAATAGCCTTGCGGTAATCGATTGATTCGCTGCAGACTATGAACTTGTAGATGAAATCAAAGATTGGCTGGCTGGGCTTAAAATCTTCAGCCGTTATGGACTCGATTAGGTTGAAAAATGAATCCAGATCACGAGGACTGTATTCCAAGAATTTTGTGAAGATAATTATAAGTTGCTGTCCTGCTTGCTCTGCCGCGAGTCGAAGATTTGGTGGAAGGGTATCGGTACGTAGGTGCTGCTCAAGGTTCTTGCCAACTAGCCTAAACCACATCAAATTCTCCTTTTTATCCATCCAAAGTTCGGTTCCCTTGAACTGGCAGATGGAGTGCATGACATTGATAGCATTAATGACCGCAGCATATCGAGTCTCTCTATTTTCTGCACCCATATCTCCGCAGCTCTTTATCAAGGAATCTATGTTACGAACCACGACTGCCCGTAGAGGTCCACTTTCTGGATGATTTAAAACTTGTGCCAAGAACCTTCCATACTTTTGGTCCTCAATCTTGCTGAGAAGCATGGCCCATACTTCTTTAGGATATCGATTGAGGTATTTGTATAGCGGAGCTCTGAAAGGACTATATCTTGTCCTCCGAAGTTTTTCTTCTAACTCCAAGACAGCCTCTATGAGCCTCTCTTTGAATTGCTCGGCTGCAGGAGGCAGAAGATGGAAGATATTGAATACAGCCGCAATAATCTTCATTTGCTCATTTTGCTCTACAAGAGTGAATGATATACGCTGCAAAGAACCTGAGTCTGCCAGAACTCTGATGTGTTCCAACAGACGGGCACCAATCTCAACCTTGAAGTATGTTGTCAGAAGCTGAAGTAACCGTGCTAGTCCGTCGAGACCGTGGACGCTTAAACGTCTAGGATCTTGAAGATTAGCCAAAACTGGTCGAAGACCATTTTGAAGGAGGTCCTTTGGGAGTTTGGTGGAATGAGACAAGACTACTTTCAATGCATCATTGGCCGCTTCAATGGTTGGCTTAAAATCGGAATATAGACATTTGAAGAATACACCGACAATTCTAGTTCGAGTAGGATTGGCTGGACCTTTTTGAAAATCGTCGAATCCCATGGCAGTTGTCAAAGTCTTTATGCAGGAAACTCTGAGGCTGACGATGTGCTCATGCGTTCGGTATTCCGTAGGCTTTGGCGCTAGCGATTCATCTGGTGCATCGGCCAACGCTAGACACTCCATAAGAAGCCTGTTCAAAGTATCATCAAACGCAAGGAAGTCATTCTTTAGGCTCATGTAATAATTGACAGCGTCGATATATCCAATTTGAGTTGCGAATGGCAAAGCCCTGAGAGGTTTGTTGTAAATTGGAGCTAATATTCGATCTTGTTGGTGGGCAAGAAGCTCGTAAACCTCAACACCAATTTCCTTTGCAATAATCTGAAGAGACATCCTCGCGGTTTCACGAACATGTCCGTTCATATGGTAGACCTCCGCATTGAAAAAATTGCACAATTGGAGGAGTTTAGATGGTCGTGAAGGTTGTCCAGGCTGTGACGCAGGTTGGAGATCCGCCTTAGAAGATTTACCAGCGCATCGCTTCAATAGGAGTTCCAATGTATCCTGAGCAGCAATTCGAGTCTTCGCGGGTAAATCCGGCGGCATGTCTTTGACAACATGCATAAGAGCTTTAGTGTACTCAACTTGCTTTTCCAGCATCCAGCCATCACTGAGGTCAAACTTGGTTAGCATAAGATTGATACCCAAACTACCACCAGTCTTAGTGAACCACTCTTCCTGATAACAGCTGTGGCAGAAGACATTACTCAAATGACTGAAAAAAGAAAGTCTGTAGATGAAACGATTAGACCCAAAGATGGTCGCTGTTGAATCGTAAACTTCTTGGGCGGCAAACTTGGCGGCGTCACGCACAGCAGGCAGATCAGAAGCGAGAGATTCGACAATGGCATCTGCCAAGACCTTACTATCAATGCAAGGAGGGCCTTCTCCTGCGTTAACATCAAACGGTTTCATCCTTATTTTCATATCACCAAGTGATCTAGCTATTTCGATAATCGTAAAATGTTTACAGATGCTAGACAGTAAAGCAGTAGCCTCTGACGAGAATTCAGGAAGAGACACCGCAAAGATACAAGCCTTTAAGAGTTTCTTCAGCATGATATCTTGTTGCACCTTCTTGACTTCGGACCGGTCCTTGACAGGTGTTTCAAATAGTGATAAATCTGCATCTGCTTTCTTTGAAAGAAGATCTTGTGCCTGGAGCCTCACGAGGCGAGGAAAGTCCTCTGGAAGGTTGTCTGCGCCCAGTCGCAGCTTGAGCTGGGTTTTGACCATAGTAAGAGCTTGCTTCTTGTAATAGGGATCTGATTTCTTGGCAGCAGCGCCCTTCGGAACTTCCATCAGCTTTCCAATAGCAAGATCAACTCCTATCTCGACCGGGAAGGGCTTTTCCTTTTGGGAGCCGATCAACTTCAAGTCAAAGCTCGTGAGGTCATCCGCAAATTGCTTGAAATTAAGATTGGGGGCACCAGTCATGAATCTCCTGTTGCGACCTCCCAGTTTTCCAAGTATACGCATAGTAGTATGTGCATGGAAGTGACTGTATGGATTTGGTCGAAGATGGTCAAACAGTGCAGTCATCAGTTCATCAATTACTGGTGCCATTATTGGATCCAAGTAATCTGCCGTCAAATTGTCCACGCATAGTTCCAGTGTTCGCAATCCTTGACCGACAAGATCAGAGCCTGCGCGTAGAGCAACTACGAGAGGTCGCATCAAATAGCTGAGATGAGGAAGAAGGTTACTCAATCGCGCCGGTACTGTCAAACAGAGTTCCACGTAAAGGTCTCGATCTGCGGGTTTGCGTGCGGCCGAGAGTAGATTGTTGAGGACCTCTAATAGCATCTCTAGAAGAGGAAGAATTTGCTTGTAAAGGTGTTCAAACTTTCCTCCGCCAATACTTCTGAAGAGCGATCTCAGTAGTAAGAAGTAGTTCAGAGGTTCCTCGGCAGTCGTGGAAAGTTCGATGGATTTTGTCACAATATTAACGACGTGTGGCAACAAAACCTGCTCATTCTGGTTCGAGAAAAGAGTCACAGCCATAAAAGCTAACTTGAACAGGCGAAGAAGAATTGAGGACTTCTTGACATCGGCGGTGCCAACTTGATCGATGCGGTCCATGAGGAATCGTAGTAGCATTCCGGCGAAGCTGGGTGAAGTTGCCTCGCTAGCTAGGAAGAACTGAGGAACATGGAGAAGAGCCGTATGCTCAAAGATCATTTCGTAGAGCTTAGGTATTTCTTCATGAAATACTTCGTGAAAGGTGGCCGGGTCTATGCAGTGGAAGACTGTGGCGAAAGTTTCGAGGAGATCCTTTTCCTCCTTGCTGCTAGATACCATATAATGGTTTGCCATGAATTCAACAGGCGACGAGTACTGCGATTCTGTTGCAGGTTTCTCTATCTCGTAATATCGAAACACGTAGGCTCCTTCTCGGAAAAGCTTTATGATAACCTGAACTTCTTCAGCAGAAAAGCCATGCGACACCTCTGCCCAGTGCGGAGGAGCATTTGCAAGTTCAATTGGTGAAGGCCCATTACAAGCTTTTAATTGGTAGAATGTGTTCTTTAGGCCATTCATAAGATTCTTAAACAAGAATTTGTTGTCGACCACTGGATCTGCGCCTCTGTCACGAGGATTCGAAGTCTTGATAGGCATTGCTGAGAAGATGTCAATCTCGTCCCAGTCCGGTGGGTTATCTTTGTCTGCTAAATAATTGTCGGGTGCGGCATCGATCGAGTGCTGGGAATAATGCTTCGAGAGCTTGACGGCATTGGTATACTGGCGATTCATTGCTGCGAATTTTTCCCCAATAGCATTGAGTATCATTATCAAATAGTGACGAGCATCTGTCTTGTTAGGCATTTTCGCGATACACTCGGCCATATTGAGCAATAGCTTTGCGCTCATCGTCTGAAAGCTCGTCCCGGGAAAACTATCCTGTAAGTTCCTGGTATAAACCTCGACCGTTTTTCGAATCTGCCCAGGTTCCAAAGCATCTCGAACATGATGGATAAGGTCGGCTAGCATGCTGTAGGCCAGAGGTCGCATGGTTTCATATACGGTCAAACCATCTCCAATGAGTGTTCTTTCGTCAAGAAGTTGGTCTATCACTTTAAGGAATATCTTCCTGAAGTTGAAGTTGATTATATGCCTGATCGCCACAAGTAGCTCTTTTCGAGCCCCAGACTTTTCACGGGGGCAGTCCTTCAACAGTCTTACTACTATGTCCGGTAGCGTGGGAAGGAAATCCGTAAGCTGTTGCGAGTAGACTCTTAATAGATAAGCTAGAAAACTCATAGTCTTTACCTGCGCAGTAATAAATTCACCAAAGGCCGCTCGATTCTTAATATCTGGACTGACTCCTGTGAATATTGTACCTCTTTTCGCTGCTTCCGCATGAGCTTGTTCCTGTGGTTTAGCTTGCAGTAAAAGTACGCTTTTGATGAGTGGAACAAATAATTTGACATTCTGAGTCACAGAATTGCGATAGACCTGGAATATCGATACTACAATGATGGGACATTCAGCAAGGACTTTGAATGATTGCATGCCTTTCAGTAGTTTCCGCGTCTGCTGTTGTGGATCTGGGCCAAGATCTGTGACAGAGGCAACAGGCGAACCAGGTCGAGGGGAATTCTGAAAAGTCTGCGAACTTCCAGGTGTGGAGGGGACACCGGAGGGGTTAGATCCAGGGGCAGAGTTGTCGAGTTGGTCACGGACAACTGAATCCATCTGATCAAATAGTTCTTGGATGAGGCCGAGAAACGGTTGTACCTTGTCTTGCAGAACCTTAGTTTGATTTCGCATGATATCCATAATTGTCTTGACGCATAACGACGCATTCTCCTCGTTGTCTATCCTGACCAAATTTATCAAGAGATCCACCACTTCCACGGCATATGGTTCGAATGATTCTGGGGGGTTTGTCGGTAGACGGTGAAGTATCTCCAGGACACAACAACGAAGTTTCTAAGATTTCATGTAAGTATTCTACCATACATGTTGTTGCTGCATTACCTACCTGCTCCAAAGATGTGCTGATAAATACAGGAGGACCCTTCAAGCAACTCATAAAAATTGGCATAAGCTTCCTCAGAAACGCTGGGTATATGGGACCGGTGATGTAATGCTCGAGACCATCGCGCAATTGAACGGCAGCTTCGACCTTGAGTTTGAGGTCTGTAGTATTCGAGTCAGCATGATGTTATTTGAGATTTCTCACTGGAACATGACTAGTATTTGGTGTCAAGAAAAAGTCCCAGGAGTGAGGGGCAGGCATACCAGTATCGGCAGAGCTCAACCTCTGAACGAGGACCTCTATATTATTAGAAGCCATGGCTGCAACAGCAGCGGAATTCGCATTGGCGCAAGGCTTTTGCGGGAATTACTTCATCCAGCGCAAGAAAATAATACCGATTTCAATAGAGTATATTTTCAGGTTCAAAAACTACCGGTAGTTATGTACAAATAGAACCGGTGCGCGCACCAAAGTATTTCGCGATTTTGCGCCGTAGTTTTCTGAGAATGTAATGATAAAAGTAGAGAGCACCAGTAGAAGCCGTGGAGATAATTAAATTAATTGTTCGATTCAATATTCGAGAGTAAATGAAGGATTCAAATAATAAATAAATCCCGAAAAGAAAGGTCCGTCGTGATGTCGTAAAAAAATAAAAACCGTTTTGTTTCTTCGTCCTGATCGAATTGTTCTGTATTCTGATAGCAAGGCAAGGCTCAACTTTTTGGACTGGGGGATGTTCTTGACTCCGAACGCTTATATAATCATTGCCAAGCAGCAAATAACAGATATGATTGGTTGAAGCTATCCATAGTCTCGCTAGCCTTATTCGGTATGCTGCACGTGCACAATCTTGAAGATGGATCCATATTCTTCTTCTTATTTTCTGTGACCTTAAAAGCTACCTACGCATTAGCATCCATCTCTCTCATATGGCGTATGGGATAAACCCAAGGCTCTTTATCGACATTGTACCTAGTAATTAATAGCACGTGAGGCTTGATTGACTCGGGATACTTCTTCGGAACATTCGGCGTGTTTTCTCTACGGCGAAGCAATATGTTCACTTCAACTATATTGCTCAATCTACTAGTAGTATACCCTAAGATCAATTCGCTGGTGGTCATGCCAATGGAATCTCTACAATGTGGCCTTTCCATTCTTATGTATCACTGGATGGACGATGACATTGGAATCCGTTGCGGATTGAAGCCAAGCCGGGCGAAAACAGACCATCGATGCAGAATATCAGCCGTGTATAGATGTATGACTTTCATTGGTTCAGGATCTCCGAAAGCTGTGCGAAGTTCTTGCAGGAGGCTGTCGTTGATGCAGTTTTCAATGCCAAAATATGGTCAGACTTTTCTCCAGTGGGACACCGTTACCAATTAAGGCAAGATTGACAGAAGAGGTGAACGATCCACCGACACTACAAGGGGCGCAATCCTGTTGCCTTCGCTACATGTATGTAGAGGTGAAATGTTAAGTATGCGCAAATGGAGAAAGTTGTCGATAGCTCCGTTTGTCATGAGTTTTGTCTCAAGTCCCAGTACTGCGCCATCACAGAATGGCCCTATCTCTGTTGTTGATATAATTGGTATTTCACCTTACGTTGCTTTCGTACTTTTAAAGTATTTCTTCCAGATACATTATACGAACATTCTCGCAGTCTCCAACTGTTTCCAAATAATGAACGATTCTGGCGTCCAGAATCATATCTACTCTTTATGGGGTTTTGCCTGGTGCAAGGAATGATCTGAAGGCCCACCTACATGGTAATGCTCAGCTTATATCAAACCAGGACGCTATCTTTTAGAATTGGATGTTAGTCATTTTGGATCAACTTTGCTATGGGAGAAGCTTGAAGATTCGTAATAACACGACGCTGATGCTGTAATTCATGCTTTGCATAGCACAGCCATCACTTCAACCTTACCAAAAGTTTCTAAAGCTCGCCCAGCAACAGATACGTATATGGTCTGCTTGAATCTCCTCCCTATTGTTGCATTTCCACCTGAGAGAATCTCGCCGCAATGCAATCATGATCCATCAAAATGCCTACAGTGTCTACAAAAGTCTATTAAGTATGATCACTACAACAAAATATGGGACAATATTCGCTGGAAATTGGCTGCTCTTCACTTCTTTCATATTATGACGTCCAAAAATATGCCCACCTCGAGACATTCATACATTAAGTCAAGCCTTTTATGATACATTACCTGAGACTAATAGAAGCACGTAGCTATGATTTCTTAGCACTACAGACTACTGTTTCTGCTACCTATGTCTTTATGTGGTGTCTCAAATGCTCATCTGGACAATTTCATGAAGGAGTGGCTTTGAACCCGATAGTAAGATGCCAATCCTGCAAAGAAAACTCTTGCTTTTTCCACCAAGTCGCTTGGCATGAAGGTCTTACATGTGAAGAATACTCGCGCCTAGCTATTCAAGAACACTCTATCGCATCGACAAGGAATTTTAGCCCTACTTTATTCCTATTACTCGTCGGGAAAAGGTGACCAAAGCCAGAAGCATTAAAACTTCCAAAAATTTCTCATGTCGGCTCGGAGAAAACCATCCTAGTGCACAAAGCAGCCGAAGAGATGGCAGCGAAGAGAAATCGCATCGATGAAGAAGCATCTTTAAATAAGATAAAGCAAACTACGAAATTATGTCCCGGATGTGTCAGTCACTGATTATTCGATCTTTCCCCAAGTCTTCGCCCTCTGAATGCTGTATATGTATCAAGTGTCGAACATCCTTTTCGTGGTCAAGTGCCCAATCACAGTAACATCATCATCAAGTGCCAAAAAATGCAATGTTCATATTTTTAGATTGTTCCATTATTTTGGGTGCTTTCGTCTCATATCACTTCCCATGGAAAACAAGTCTAATGTACTCTCAAGGTATCAATTGTCGGCACTCTTTCTTCTGCTTCGAATGCCTCCAGAATTATGATACCATCCTGCATTTCGGAACCACTTTTCATGAGAGCCCCTGCCGTCATCACACTGATAACCGTTGAAGGACATTCATCGTGCCTTCCTAATATATGAAACGAGTTGTACAGTGTACAATTGTTACATGCAGAATGTCAATCATATTTGTGGATCTAGGTTGTTGGGGGGGTAAATCGTCGGCCCTTCATAGTATATTCACTAGAAACATCTGGAGATGGAAGGATCACATGTACATTGAAAGCCTTCTGGGTGGACCCATTCACATATATAGTATTATATCAAGTGGATTTACTACCACTGTTTTGACAATTCAAAGCTTTACATTGGTCGCCCTACCTGATGAGCATCTGAATGGAACTAGGAAAACACCTTGATGGCCACTTAAGAGTACAAGCAGGATCTTTCGAACAACTGTTTTTAAGGGCTGAGATTTTGTTCTGTTTTTTTTTTTTTTTTCCAAACACAGCTACCAACTTTCCAAAATATCGGACAAAGATCAAAGACCTACAGGATTCTACGGTAATGTAATTCCCCCAACAACAACCAGCTTTTCGAACCAGCTATTCCTCTTCCTTTTCCTATGTAGTCAGTCTATGGACAACATCTCCATTTATGGATGTGCACTTACTCCATCTATGGTGAATACGAAAGCTTTTTATCACCCACCACTCTGGCAATCAAAGTATCATGAATAATATGGGGTAGCCTCCGCATGACTCCCTCATCTCCTCCAAATTTCCAATACCCCTCCCTCATTTCCCACATGTAATCATATCACATATATTATTTTATTCTAACCTCTCCCATCTATCATGCAGCTTCAGAACTTACAAACACAAAGTAAAAGCCCGAAAAGCTCTTGAGAGTTTCAACATCGTCAAAATGTCCTCCTTTAACCTATTGACCTCCATCAAAGCCTTCTGCCGAAAATACAAAACTCCATCGTCATCAGTACGCAGCAGTACTTCAGCCAATCCCGTTCTCGAAAAGCTCGATATGGTCGAAAGAACACCCGATCCAAAAGCAGAAATCTACATCCAAAAGATCCTCTCTATCTACACACACTTATCTCAACTTACCGATCTCAGTCCCTCCGCGGTGACCAACGGTTTGTTTTCAGAACTAGTGGGAACATGTATTACTATCGTTCCTGACTCGATTTCAAAAGTGGTTAGTTGGGTAACTATGCTTCCCATGAAAACTTATACTAAGAGACACACAGGTGCTGAGCGATTCACGCATTTCTGGCATTTTACCAGCGCTTCGAGAAATTTGTTCAGCTGCTGAAGCATGCATGGAATCTTACTGGGCAGAAGCCATTTCTAGCGCCGACAGCTGCGAAGATGGTGAGTCTTGGATATGATTTTCTCTCGTTCTTAATCATCACTTTCTATCCAGACATCTAATACCATCTCCGCCCCTTTCTATGCCCTCTACCACTAACATCTTTCAGCCCATCATGTCCTCTCCACATTCCCCTACGACAAAAATTACCAACACCTAACCCGTTTCGAACTCGCCGCCATTTCCTCCACAGGCTTCATCCTCTCACCATCCACAACCGTCGCATTCATCGGTTCCGGCCCTATGCCCCTAACAAGCCTTTGCATCTTATCCGCGCTCTCAAGCTCTAACCACATGGATTGCACTCTCTCACCCTCACCCTCACCCACCACTCCATCCTCCTCCACCGTCATCGTCAACATCGACAGTAACCACCTCGCCAACACCCAAGCCTCGGCCCTCTGCACCTCTCTCGGCGGTCTCCCGGCCACCGGCATGAAATTCATCACGGCGATGGCTGGATCCGACGAGCATGATCTCGCGGGTTATGATATCGTATGGTTGGCAGCTTTGGTGGGAGGGATCCAGGAGGAGAAGGAGGCGATTTTGAAAAATGTGGTGGAGAAGATGAGGAAGGGGAGTTTGTTGGTTATGAGAGGGGCGTGGGGGTTGAGGAGTGTGCTTTATTGTGTAAGTTTTTTTGCATCTTCGTTGTTCTTTTCGTTGATTGGGGGTTTATTTTTGGAGGGAAGGGGAGTGAAGGAAGGAGTAAAGTAAAGTGAAGTGAAGTGAAGGGAAAGAAAGGAAAACTTCATCAAAATGAAAAAAAGACCAAGCTAACCAACACGAATCCAGGACTTCGATGTCACCACCCCAACCATCACCCAATATCTGGACATCTGCGTCCGCATGGATCCATTTGGGGATGTGGTCAATTCTGTTATTGTTGGGAGGGTTCGATGAGGCATTCGATACTTACGAAAGATGCATTTGTGTCTTGGGCGGAGGGGTCCTGCGGGGTTGCAGTGTTACTGCATTGGCGGGATTGATCTTATGGTAGTTTAGTTACTTGAGTTACTTGAGCTGGCGAGTTTTTGGAGGGAGGGAGGGAGCAAGGAAGGAAGCAAGAAATATGTTGGACTGGACTTATTCATAGATATAGCTACCATATAGAACAAAGACTCTCTATCTAATGGGTCTGGAATCTAAAAGATATTTTTTGCTTGTTTTCCCTAGTTTATTGCTGCTTTTTGCCATTTTTTGCTACTGATATAGATATATGAAGTAGATTAGGATAGAACAGATTAAAACACGAATAGTCTATTCGAATTTACAATGTGTATTTGATGTTCTTTTAAATAGATGTGTGTATTTATATATATGTATGTGAGTTAAGTAAGTAAGTGTACATATCGTATCTATATTTGGATTCCCAAGAGAGCGAGAGGGAGAGCGAGAGAGAGAGAGAGAAAGCAAACTCCAACCCCAACCCCAGGAACATCATTGACCCCGCATAGAGATTGATACTGTAGTACAGTAATAGTCGTAGTAGGTAGTCTTACGAAAAGAAACCATACCAACAACACCAACAACACCAACAATGCTAATAATACTAACCCAAACCCTCAAACCTTTACACTATTAAACTCTTAAACTTCCAAATTCATCCTGGCACCCTGGCACCTGGAAACTGTTTGCGAATTAATCTATGAATCTGCGATTATGTTTAAGAGTATAGGTTTTGGAAAGAGAGATGGTGGATTGGATTATATTGGATTATATTGAATCAAAGTTACTAAACATATATATATATACAGCATCCTTAAAATCTACAAAAAAATATATATAATAGAAAAGAGTGAATTACAAACACATACCCAGCCAGCCATCCCATCCTCACCCCCTTATATCCAGCCCATCCCATCTCTCCTCATCAAGCCACCTTCAATATACTGGGCACCCTCTGTTTTTTTGGAGCAATCAAATCCACATTCACATTCCCATTCATATTCAAATCCACGCTTATATATCCATCATTCAATCATCGGATAGTCGTGACAGAAATAGATGCATCGTTCGCTGTTTTATACAGAGGAAAGCGTCAGGCAGGTTGTGTTGCTTTTATATCTGTCGGTGTATTTTGAACTTATCAGGATGTGAGGTTTTTCTTTGATATTTTTGAGGTGCGTATTTTCTGGGGATGTATTGGGATTTGGGATTTGGGGAATAGTTTATTAGTATAGTATAGTAGTTGGGAAAAGACAGGAGTGAAGTGAGTAGAAGTAAAGAGAATCGGAGAGAAATGAAGCGGGAAGTAGAACGAAGAACGAAGAAAGAGGAGTGATGAGTGATGAGTGATGAGTAATAAGTGATGAGTGATGAGTGATGAGTGATGAGTGATGAGTGAGGAAGAAATTGAAAAATCGAATGAATGTCCTGAGCCAATCGATCAAGGAAAAAATGAAAAAGGGCAGATGCTCGATGACCCCAACCCCTATGAACCTTCTCACCATCGCATCGAAAATGCAACTATCATGACATCGCTTTTAGATTACTCATTCCAAGTTTGGAGGACGGATAAGCAGCCTCGTGTATGTAGGAAGCTGAATCCCGAGTAGATTTCCATCATGGGAGATGATCCAATCTCTTCCGCATCCAATGACGATTGGAAGCGGCAAGAATCAACATGGGATGCAACAAATGCCACAAATGCCACAAATCCATTCGCGTATACTCCGTATATCATTCGGGTCAAGATGAAGAAGTCTGAAACACACCTTGAAGATCAGGAAAAGCCTTGGGGTATACGTTACCTCGGACACGTACGGAGTGAGTTATGGTTGTTCAAAGATCATTTGATGATTAGATATGGTCTCGCTTCGAGACTTGTCTAACATTGATAGGACCAATGCTGTGACTGTGAATCTGTGATGCAGAAATTCTTGCCCGTGGGAGTTGAAGAAGTCACTACCAACCACGTGTAATTTAACTTCTTCCCCAATCGGAAGAATCATGACAACTTTGTCAGCGCACTTGTACACAAGTGTCCTCCATAATGTCTTAGAAGTGGTATCTTTGAGGCCAGCTTTTGATGTCGACTATTTGATCAACAAAGGAGGACATTGAAATGATGTGGATGACTGGTCTCGAATTCCAAGGGATCAGGTTAAATCGGCAAAGGTACCAGGGGAACTCTTTTGATATTCACGTGCTAGGGAGCAAAACGAGGTAAAGGGGATGGTCTGGGCCCTCATCCAACATGTTAAAAAAGATGACCCTAGCTAGATAAGTGACATCAACTCCCGTTCAACATGGAACTTTCGGACGGCATGGAAAGCACAGATAAAAATTGGGGGTGATTAAGCGCCAGGTACCCGGAACAAACCCAATAACCCTTTGTATGAATCATGAGACCCAACCACAGCGCGTCTTTATCATATCAAAGTTTTCCCACTTTAGCCGCCGAATGAGAAGAAAGACGTGCCATGTTGAAGGCTGATTGGCTCTTGGTGGGACCGCAAGCCATGGGGGGAATATGGATCTACACTAGCCGTCTCATCAAACTAGGTGATATTATTGAAAGCATAAAATTGATAGTGCGTTTTCAAAGCGTACATGCATCTGCGAACGAGTGGTGGTGGGTGGGTGAAGTTGCATCTACTTACTACTTAGTACTAACTGGGATGCTTGAACGTTGACACGACATGATGCGGTGATGAGGGGAGACTACCGACAGCGGCGACAGTACCTAGTGGAGATAATTGCATGGAAGCGCTAGAAGATTAATAAGGGAAATAAAATATGTAACGCTCGCTCGCTCCCGTACCGTTTCTGTGCGAGAGGAGAGTGGGATAGATACTATTAGAGAATCGGACATTCTCCGAGGGTTACCCCACTTGGACAGTGAAGAAACGTTGTATTTTCTCCGTATCACCAATAATTCAATAATAATAATAATACTGAAAGTCTGTAATAGGAAAATGGTTAACACATGAGTAGATGGATATAGGAAGAGTAGGGAGATCAAAATTATGACCGGAAGGCTCGGAAATGATATTAGTATTGTAGTGTTGTGGTATTGTAGTAGTAGTAGTATCCAAATAGCAATATAAAGATTAGTAGATGATGGTATGTTATGTTATCGAACTTCAAATCAATAATAATAGTGAGGATATTTGTCTAACTTGATATTATTGTAAGCGAAGAAGGGGACGAACATCATTGAACCGGCAATGGAAATTATGAAATGGATTGATTGATGTAACGTTTAATTTAATTTATATAGATGTCACATTATAGTATTGTGGTTTGATTGGATAGCCAACACATAACACAGCGGGAATGCTGAAAACTGGTAAAATATTCTGCATTTTCTTGGTTTACCTTTCACAAATTAAATAAATTTCAATTAAAATAATATTTACAAAAAAATACATAATCTAAAGCACAATTTAATAAATAAATAAATTCATTAATTATTATTATTATATTTCACTCGGCGCAAATAAGAACATAAAAACATAAGAACATAAAAACATTCATTATTCAAACATATATATTACCTACATTAATAGCGGAAATAGGAAGTAGATTTTTTAACTAAAATCTAAGGCATTCAATTTGATTTCGCTTAATGAACAAATGAAATGATTTATACTCCGAATTCCATCCGAACCCCAACCCCCACATTAACTCTAATTCTCTAATCCCTGCAATGCGTGTACCAATTTTCCAAAAGAATTATAACAGTAGTTTTGTACACTTCGGAAGAGCAACCGATCTTCTTGGCAAATTCTGCAGATAGGCGAGCCTACTGCAACTGAAATGGAGGCCCCTCCCCACCATCAAGCGAGGGCATGGGAAGTTCTTTGTTCCTGCTGGCAAATTTTGCAGATAGGAGAGCCTACTGCAACTGAAATGGAGGCCCCTCCCCACCATCAAGCGAGGGCATGGGAAGTTCTTGTTCCTGCTGACGAGCGTAGCAGAAATATTCACGCGCCATACCGTCCACCAATTGCTCAAGTTGACAATGGTTCAGGCCGGTCAGGGCATCCATCTCCAGACCCTGCTTCCCAGCAAATTCTATAGCATATCGATAGCCACATATTCCCTCGAGTGTGGCTCTCAGGGCAGTTGTTTTCCAGACCGAGGTTATTTCTTCCAAAAATGAATCTCCCTGCTCATCCATCTGCATCATCTGATTGATCCTCCTTCTCGCCGCGTGCAGAAAAATCTCTTCATCGCCAAGGTGAAATCGAGTTACATGCCATTTAAAACCACTGTTCCAATAGCTGCTTTGTGCCATATATTGGAACAGTGAGATTGAGCCCCCCTCCAGTATTAGCCCACCCTCGGACTTGCGAGCTTCGACTGCTGCGACAAGACATTCATGAGCTCTTTCAGCGTTGATAATCCCTTCATCAAGCGATCCTTCATTCAGGTAAATGCGCGTGGTTCCTTGAAATTCTGCAGCAGAAGGTCGCCCACTTCCAATGGAAAGCCGGGAATAGCATTGGACTCGGTCTAGTACTATCACAGGAAAACCAGTTCTTTTAGCAATGGCTATTGCAGCTGAAGTTTTTCCCGTCGATGTCGGCCCAAATATCAAGTGTATTTCCATATTTGATCTGTTTGATATTTGTATTGTTGAGCGCTTGAGTTGGTTCGATTGCCGGTGAGATCGATTAGCTCTTGAGTGACCTTTCTATTAGTATTGTCAAAACTTCATACTCATAAGGCTGGCCTACAGCTACATATACATGGCTGTGTCTCCCGAGATCCGAGATGCCTCGTCTACAACTCCTGCTTGACCTCACCGTAGCAACAAGACCCGGATGAAATCCGGTCGAGAACTCATAGGAATAAGGGCCTCCAAAGGTCGGGTCTTCAGTCCTCAACAACTGGTGGGTACACCATGGCGACCTTTGGTAGGGCGCGCCGGATTTGAAGTCTCAAAAGTGAAATAGCAAGTGGTCCAGACAATGACTGCTGAACTTTATATTCTGTACAGCGGCGATATGTAAGAAGCAGTACCGTCTTCTTTTGGAAGATTGAGACAGCCTAAGCAGGGATTCATAATTTAAGGTTAATTTAGCGTTGATTCATTTTAAGCCTCACTCAAATCAAAAAGTGGAATTTTTGATATCATTCAACTAAACAAGCGAATCAAAACAGCTCCGAATATTCCGCGAACCCTAACCCACATGGACACTAAAATAACCTTAAATTTTCATCCCTGCTTAGGCTGTCTCAAAAAGCTGTCTCAATTTTCCAAAAGAAGACGGGTAATAGTAAAGTGATGACGGAAGTGCTTACGTCTTTCAAGTTTCCTACAAGGCTACAACGACAAATTTCTTTCAATTATGTCCTCGTAGATGACCCACCTTTCGCATACCCTACAGCCGCCCGCACTAAGAAGGAATATTGACTACCGGTAATCGCTCCCGGAGAGCCACAAGGCGGGGTCAATTCTCCCGTCACCTACTACTGTACAGACAAAAACGAAGCATTGATGTTTTGGCAGGGAGGCACCCGATTGGCACTTACACCTTGATAACCTTGTTTCCTCACCTATTCAACTAGCTAGCTAGCTTGCTTGTAGGTTTGGAATAAGAGGGAGAAGTCGAAGGAACTACACTCTACCAAGACATCAACAAAATCCATCCAACTTTCAGAAACAACTGACTATCTTATACTACAAGTTGAAATATATCAGCCATCTTCTTGTTTTCTTAGAGTCTATACTTATCAAAACTTCGAATATTCTTTTTAAAATAAAGAACAAGTTTTTTTTATTTCCTTTCTACTCTACATCGATATAACAACTACAAATTCAAGTAAAGAAGGATCAGAAGGTGATTCTGATTCTGATTCATAGGCTGAAGATTGAGGTATGGGTAATAATAATGTAATGTCTTAATGTCACAATAATGTCATACACAGATACCATTATTATTGATTGAGTAGGTACTTATTATGATGATGTGTGATATAAGGTTGATAGTGATATTATTGATATTGATGTTTATGAAAATAATACCTATAATCACATACATAGTACATACCTACCTACCTACCTACAACTTCCGAAACAAGAAGGGGTCGTCTCAACTTTTCGACTTGATGGGTGTGGCTGGTTTTAAACCGGAATAATAATGGAATAAATAATTGGAAATAAATAATTGGAATAATTTAATAATAAATAGGGGGAAAAGGATAGAAAAAGGCTCAAAAAAGGAATATGAATGCGGGATCCTCCACCAGTGATAAAATGGTATGAAGTTGAATTTTCTAATTGATTGATTATGATATGCATCATTATTACTGTACCTAGGTAGGTACCTACATTAAACCAACATCAAACTTAGTATAAAAGATATATATATAAATATCCTTCTTACTAATAATAATCCGCGGTCATCTATATTCCGAAGCACCGACTTCAAGTCTTCCCCGTAATACAATACACCGACTCTTTATTATTATTATTGATTCTGATTCGTCATCATACGGGTTCATCAAACAAACTAGGGGGATTATATAATTGATTAATTGATTAATTAATTAATGAATTAATTATTAATAATGAATGAATTAAAGAATAATCAATTGAATATCTTTAATATTAAAGTCAAAAGTGAATATTGAAGAATAATGTCATCATCATCATCATCATTATTATAAGTAGCGAATAATAAATGTACTTGTGCCTGGCTGGGCCCACTGGTTATTTTAACCAATCAGTCAGCCATTATTATTACTAAGATAGATGATGTTCTTTATTGTCTCTTCTCCTCTTCTTTTCCCCTCCCCTCTCTCCGGACCTCCACTACTACTACTATTTCCTTAATAATCTAAACCAGGAACCAACCCCCACTAAGAATTTTCAACAATTATAAGTTTTTATCCCGCAACCCGCAACCCGCTAATATTTTTGATACTATCTAAGATTAATCACGCATTATTATTAATATTATTATCAATTATCATTGGATCTACAGCTTAACCAATTAATTAGCCTTTTACCCTTTCAGCCTTCTTATTAAATAATATATAATATTAACCAATCAGAAAATATCGACTGGGTTAGATTTCTAAATTATAATTTGTAACTTTGTATCATTACCTACCTATTATTATTAATAATTAATCCGAAATAATTAAAAAAAAAAAAAAGACTGGATGAAAAGAACCCTAGGTGAGGTTTACCTAACCTATTTTAATCTAGCATTAATATCATAGCTTTATCTCATATTTTCGAGAATCCCCAATCAAAACCTTTCATCTCTCATCCTCCCCCCCCTCCCCCCTCTTCCTTCTTCCTTTAACATTCAACAACGAATCAAACCACAAACCAAACGGACCCCCCATTTTGTATGATTGATTGTACAGCAAAGATACCAATCAGAAGGTTACTTGAGAGAGTTTTTTCACGATAACGAATCAATTCAATTCATTTCAATTCAATTCAATTCAATTCATTATTTCGTTCAATCATCTCCCATTATTGCACAATTCCTCAATTTCTATCCATACAGATTGTCGCATTGCAGTTATTGCACAACTCAACACAATACAGCACAATACAGCACAACATAACATAACAAGAAGTCTTTACAGCACAAGTCTAAAGGTTTCGCAAAGGAATCCCAATCCAATCAAGCTCGTGATTTGGAGTATTAACTGATCAGTGACTATTTATATCATCATATCATTCATATCATCATCACACATTCCCACGAGTGGAGTGACAAGCCGAAGCAAAACATTACCAATCATTATTCAACTCCTTCCCTTTCCTTCCTTCCTTCATCGCCATAGCCCTCCCTATCCCTATCGCCCTATCAACAACATCAAAGACCTCAACGACAAAACCAATTGGCCAGCCATAGCACCAATCATCGATCCTGATCCCGTGATTAATTCTACCTGCGGGAAGGATTAAACATATTATAGGTATTCAATCTGAATTGATTTCAAGTCAAGTCTGTTTCGAGGTATCATTGGAAGGTGAGTTTTCATCATTATCATTATCATTATCATTATCATTATCATTATCATTATCATTATCATTATCATTATCAAAATTACCCGCCATTGAAAGCTCTAAGCTGCTCTCCTCTCCCCTTTCCCTTTCCCTTTCCCTTTGATTTTATTTCTATCCATCGTTGTTGTTACAGCTGCGCGTCTCGCGTCTGTTTCTTTGGTCACACTATAAATTAAATAGTACTACTACTGTACTACTGTATAGTTACTTGATTATTCAGATCAAAGAAGGAAAACTACTTTGCTTCATATAAGAAACTTTAATTTATTAATAGACAGAAGAATATCTAACTAACATTTTCATTTTGCTTCTTCATTTTAGCCGGTCAATTCAAAAGAGTTACATCACATCACATCACATCACATCACATCACACATCACACATTACATTACATTACATTACATTACATTACATTACATTACATTACATTATTACATACATTGAACCGACCAAAATTGAATTATTATCAAATTCAACTCACTACCACATTCAACATTCAACATTCAACAATCCAGAAAGGTCAAGCCCTCAATAAAAGGGTTCCAATCTTTTTGAGTTACATAGCTTTTTGACGACAACCCAAACGATCAGCCCCTCTCTCTCACAATCAAACCCCAACCTTACCAATCAATAACAATACAGAAAGTACTGTAACTGTGTATGTTACTGCACCATACATACCTCACCTCACCTTACATTACCTACCTTACCACATAACCATACCTACTGTACCCCTCAAAAAAAAAGTACAGTACAGCCGCATTACTTACTCCAAGGTCAAACGTCAAAGCTTCTATATCGCAAATAAAGCTTCTCGCATTTATTTATACATACCTACATACACATACATACGCATCTATACATCCATACATCCATACATCCATACATCCATACATCCATACATCCATACATCCATACATTATTCACTTATTTACATTTACACACAACGCAACGCAACATACAACACAACACAACACACACCACCAGTTTGTACTTTTATTTCTTTTGGGATTAGTTCCTCAATTTCAATACGTCACGCCACCTTGATTGAAATAATATTTCAATTATTACCGGTAAAACAAGACAAAAAAGCCCCAAGGCTCACTCACTCACTCACGCACTCACTCACATCTCAAGGCTCAAAATTTCATTGAACAAGGTAAGCTTAGCTTTTTGCATAACCCATGCATGCATTGCCAGCGCATCACTGGTCAAAGGGAAAAAAAATTAACATCGGGTCCCATACCTTCCCCTCTCAATCTATTCCAATCATTTCAATTATACAGAAGCTTGATTTCAACTTGGACCATTCATCATAACTAACTTTTCTGGTTGGATAGTGAATATTAGAAGAATCAATATTTACTGGAGAGAGCTTCCTTACTCTTAACTGTCAGTGGCTCGCGAAATAGCTAGATACCATCAAAGGGGAAAAAAGGAAGAAGAAAAAAGGCTTATTCAATATTTACCTTTTGAATAACTTCAACCCGAAACTCCCACGTGGGGTGACCAACTTTCGAGCCTAATACGCCGCAAGCCTCACTTGAGCGCCTTTCGTTTACATCAGCCTGCATATGCTGTGCTGAGATCAATTGAGGTGTACACCTACCATATTGCCTGCCAGCACATCCACGCATACCAAGTCGACGGTTGACAAGCAGGCTTAGGCACTAGCTCGGTGACAGCCACCTGGGACCTTTGCGACAGCATTGCCAACGCGTTATTCCGAGTCATCGAATCTTCGGATTTTCATCATAATACTCAACTCCAATTCATAACGTACTCGGTGAACTCGATAGCACCTTTCTTGTCGCTTTCTACGCCTATCAAGAACTGTACCTTATTGCCTCACCGCGTCGCAAGCTTCACTCAATCGCGACCTAGACGATTGAGATCTCCACTTCTTCACAAAATTCACCTACGGGACCAAAGTTATCCAAATGATGGAGTACGCGCATTACCAGCAACCGCCGCAAGGCCAGCATAATCATACGCAGGCGCATATTCAAGGTGGATATCCAAATTCTGGTCAACACCCAAATCCTGGAGCTCCAATCACTTCCCCCTCTCAACAACAATCGCAGCATGGCGTTCAACAATCTCCAATTCTTTCTTCGCAACCGCAACAAGGAGGACCCAATGCGGGACATATGCAACATCAAATGGGATACCAACCAGCATATGTACCGCAGATGAATTTACAATATGGTGGCAATTCGATTACTCCACAGGCAGCAGCAATGGCAGCAACCAATGCAGCAGCTGGAAACTACCCATACAGTATGCCGGACTCCAGCTTACCCCAGACTTCACCAAGAATTGGTGCGGGTATCAATGTGAAGAAGGAGAGAGTGCCGCGGTCACCGACACAAGCTGGCATCAACAACCAAATTGCTCAGAATCGACGCATGAGTACACAACAAGTTGGTAGTCCCGCGGTAACCAATGCGCAACCTCTCATGAACCATGCGCCTCGGCCATCGGTATCAGGACCTTCCATGCCGGCACCTCCGCCACATCCACAATCTCCAGAACTTGTATCGGGAGCGGTCGAGGAGTCGCCTTTATATGTCAATGCTAAACAAT
Organism: Myriosclerotinia curreyana; assembly: GCA_002162495.1. Classification (NCBI taxonomy): domain Eukaryota; kingdom Fungi; phylum Ascomycota; class Leotiomycetes; order Helotiales; family Sclerotiniaceae; genus Myriosclerotinia; species Myriosclerotinia curreyana. Next base: position 32,343 of record NGKJ01000079.1, on the reverse strand, counting down.
TTCATCGTATCTTGAAACGACGTGTTGCAAGACAGAGATTAGAGGAGGCGCTGAGATTAACTTCGAAAGGCAGAAAGCCATATCTCCATGAGAGTCGGCATAATCATGCCATGCGAAGACCTAGAGGTCCTGGTGGACGATTTTTGACGGCCGATGAAGTTGCAGAAATTGAGAGAACAAAAGGTGATGGTGGAGATGAGAATGACAAAGCTTTAGAAACCCCAGCCAAGGGTAGTTCCAGTGTGGGTGCTGGTTCGGGAACTAAGCGAAAGGCCGACTCCGACAATCACAACCAAACTCCCAGCAAGAAGGCCAAATTGGTTCCTGCAGTTCGGAGCAGTGCCGAAGAAGATGACGAGGATGAAGATGATGCAGAAGATGATGGATGAATATGAGATCTAACCCTCTTTCATGCCATTTATCATTTTAAAGCACCAATTGTTTATTTATGATATCACGACAGCGATTGTTTCTTGCCCTGCTATTGTGCTCGTAACACTTCATTAGCGATTTTGGGGTTGGGGGGTTATTTTTTCTCGTATGGGTCACATTCTGGATATGAAGGGGTTTTTCATGTCACAATGTGAGGATGTGCCTAGGCTCAGGCTGGCAGGAGTTTTCTCTCAAGATTTTCTTTTCGTATCGCTAGGGTGGCTTTTACATTCGGTAGGATGGAAGGAATGGAGGGAATGGGGGGGATTCATTGGGAGGGAAGGGATATCAAATGAAGATGGGGTGGGATGGGATGTAGGATGAAACTATGACACATTTGAGATGAAGGAAGGAAGAATTTCAGATAAATAACATGATGGGAATCGGGACTGCACATGGACGGTTACCTCTTGAGAAAGTGTGGTTACACGGGACATTCGCTTCTCTTTTACGTTTCTTTTTTGATTCCCAATTTTATGACGTACATACAAGTACAGCGGCCAGCTTTTCCTCTAAACTTTCCACTTGCAAGAGATCAATAACCCCAACAAAATTTTACTTTTATTGAAAAACACTACTTTTGTTTCTTCTTGTTGTAATTTGTCTGTTATGTTGTGTTACTTATAATGTGGTTTGTGTGGGTTGTGTGTTGTGTTGTGTTGTATTATTGACCTTTTGTAAACTCTACGTTTTCTCTTCTAAAATGTTTATATTGATTTGTATGTATGTATGTATATGTATATGTATATGTATAGATGGATTGTCGCTTATTAGATTTGGGTTGATGTGATGTGATTTGATATGATTTGGTTTGGTTTGACAATGGTTTGGATTGATATGATTTGATATGTATGATATGATACAGTATATAAAAGCGTAGGCTGGATCGAGATGGTTATATATGTATATATATGTATATATATGTATATATGTATATATATATATATATATACATATCTGGTTTGGAATGAAGGGGAGGTTATGGATGGATAAGGTCAAAAAGGGTATTTGAGTAGAGTAGAGTAGAGTAGTGTATGATTGGAATGGATTTATAACAGATGAGAAAGAGAGAGAAAGTGGGTACATACATATATGTGAGATTTTGACTTGAAATTTGTTTACTGGTTAGGTCAGTAGGGATTGATTTTATTGGGATTGTTAATTTTTCTTCTTCTTTTTCTTCTTCTTTTGCATGTTGTAACTGACTGACTGGTGTTGTTGTTCTTGTTGTTCTTGTTGTTCTTGTTGTTCTTGTTGTTCTTGTTGTTGTTGTTGTTGTTTTGGTGGATATAGTAGTATAGTGCGTGGGGAAGCGAGTGTAGAGGAGTGGGCGTGGGGAAGTGAGTTTGGGGAAGTGAGTGTGAAGGAGAGTCGGAGGAGAGAGGGTGAGAGGGGTGAGAGGTAATTTTCCTAGTCGGGTGAGGAGAAAGCCGTCTCGGCTTAGGGATCTCGAGATGGGAAAGTGAGGACGAATGACCTCTTTGTGTGGGGGTAGAGGCTGGGNTTGGGGGGTTGGGGGTTGAAGGTGGAGTAGAGGAAGGTAGATTAGGAGGATGGTTATGGTGAGGGGAAATTGGTGTCGAAGTGGTGGCGAAGTGGATGTGGGAGAGGAGGAGGGTTTAAGAAAGGGTTGTTTTTGCGTTTTCTGCGTTTTTTCAGGAGTCGGGATTAGAAAGATAGATGGAATGTAAGGTAAGGTTAATATAAAGGTAAGAGATTACAAGTGAAGAATCTCCTCGATGGATTGGGAAACTGGGGAATCAAGAGTCGAGAAACGAAATGGGGATGCATTTACGAACCACGGCGTCGATGCGCTCCGAAGCTGATGCGATGCGATCATCGAGGCGAGGATGAAAAGGAGGGCAGGTGGTGGTTGTGGTGCTTGTGGTGGATACATGGATGGCTTGAGTTTATGGGTGGATGTGCTGGGTGGGTATGCTGGATGAGAAGGGAGGGTTGGGTAGATATGCTGGAGGAGATGGGTTGGTTAGATGCTTTGTATAATAGGGGGAGGGGATTTG